>BMAW01027786.1:1303207-1371005 GCA_019974015.1 Nephila pilipes
ATATATATATATATATATATATATATATATATATATATATATATACAATCAGATTCAATATTTCATGCTTTCAATAAAACATTATTGTTTTTCAAAAAGCTGGAAACCTTTTTACATTATTTTTCAATTAGTTACTTATTGCCAATTAAACATCTAAAGCTATTGTATAATGATCAGAATCCAAATAATTAAAATTGATAAAAAAAAGTAACATGTTGCTTGCAAATGATTTTGAGATTTTTCATTAAGTCCATAAAATGTTTTTCTGTTGATTAAGTGTTTCTTTTAATAATGTTTTTATTATTTCGAAAATTCTCCAGCGCAACAAATTTGTTGGACATAAAATCGACTTGAGAGGTTTCCGAATGGAACGAGAGAACGACCCTGAATAAAATTCAGTTAATCTTTAGAGACCTTGAGTTATTGAATTATTGCACTGTTGTTGAAATGGAGCATTTAGTATTGTATGGAAAGGATGAAATTTGATACACAATAATACTCTTCATATTTCTATTGAAGAATAATTACGTAGTTGAAGTCTCTGAATACAATATTTTACAATTTAATTAAATAGCAAGTCTTTTAAACATTCATTCTAGCAGCTCGTAAGCTTCTTATTTTAATACCTGTTTCCTAATGATGTTTTACATTCTATAGAAGATGCTTTTGCTACAAACTATCATTCACGAAAATATGACTTCTACATCGCTTATTTAATCAAATTGACTCAATTAACTTTGTTTTGAAGTTTTAAGTATTTTCTAAAAGCTATTATGACTCTGAATCATTTGTTCGTTCCCTGATTGTTTTGTTACGATATATAAAATAGGAATTATTAACACATAACATATTTTAATTTCTCAACGTTTCTACTCACAGAAAAGATTTAATTTTTCTCAACTTGACTGTGTATAGAAGGGACAATTAAGTGCTTGCTGTTAGCAAAGAGACACTTTGTTGACATTCATTTAATTATATATGCACAAAAGTTTATAACACATCAAATGTTTCTCCTTATTTTAAAAATCAGTTTCTGTTTTACAAACCTTGTATTTGGTATTTTTCTTTTATATTAGGTCTTACATTTCAGTAAGTTACCCATCAGCATTTACTACCATGTAATTTTGTTATACCACATAAAAACATATCTCTATTAATTCTGAATATTTTCTAACTTTTTGTTAAATATTTTCTATAGTTATAAATGCTTTATGATTAGAAAATTGTTATTTATTTTTGAACTAAAAAAGGAATTTTATTTAGTAATTGTTCGAAAAAAAATTTATTTAAAAATTCGGCTTATGTTTTTATTTTAAAAGATGCAGCAGCTAACGTTTTGCTATAAAATTATAAAGCCTGTGTATCAATGAATATTTTATTTAAATCTAAGAGACAACTCATTTGATTTTGAAAAAAAAATCAAATTTTTATTTTAAATGATTTTTGTATGCAAACTGGGATGAATATTGTTTTCCTCTAAGTGTTATTTCTTTTCAATGGATATTTAAAAACATTTCAATGCATATTTCAGTTCTTACATTCCTTTAAAAGTCAAAGAAATTTTCCTTATAATGTTTCTATTTTTTAAAATAATCTTTTCTATGACCATCTGAGCAAGTCTAAGTTTTCTATTCATAATTAATGAAAAATTACGTAAATATATATTCATAATTAATGAAATTTTCGATATTTACTTAAAGAGATAGTTTATTTTATTCATATATAAATGTTATTCTATATAACAAGCTCATTCCACTACAAAATGCATTTTTTAATTACATTTTATTCATAGAAATCAACAGTTCCTTAAAAAAGTTTACATCAAACAAAATTTCTTTAATATAATTTTTTAAGAAACTCTTCAATAATTTTATATATTCATTTTATTGCTTATGGGGGGGGGTTATAAATTTATTAACTTGTATGCACAACCTACCGATTCTTTGAAAGATACACCTTTATCTAGGAAATTAGGTGTTATTTTTAAGGTAAAATAATACATTCCAATGGAATGCTTTTTGCTTTCAAAAATTACTTTAAAAACACTTACTTTCTTAATGTATTATTCAGTACACTAATTAGCTATTTGCTTCGCATTGTTATTTGTTTTTAGCAGTTTCCTTTTTTAAAACAGAAAAAGACATAATCATATTGTAAAGCAGAAATGTGTAACTGTACAATAAAAAAAATGCAATCATTTCGTTTATTATATAGTTAAACATTCACAATACTTAGAGTTTGCTATTATATAATCAGTAACTATAAAAATCTCCTTAAATGTTCACTCGATATTATATAAAAAATAACTATATTTCAGAAATTAGAAACAATTTATTACATTGAATTCCAGTTTTTATCTTATTATATTTAAATAAAACTTTACGATGTTTAATTAAAAAAAACTGTCAGTTTTTTCGTACATCACGCATTCTTCTCCCTTATAAATTTATTACATGTAACCCTACCTTTCGAAATATTTTAATTATTCTTTGTAGAGGAAAGCATAAAAGACTTCAATTTTTCTTAATCAATGTATTGAAAACAACGTTTAAAAACTTTTTATAAGAAAACTCTAAATTTAAATTATTTATAAGCTACGATTTGGACTAAGATCAAAAGGAGCTTCCAAGTTCTTCAAACAATGATATTTTCTGTCTGCTCTAAGATAAGTGAAGTCATGAAACATGTAAGTCTGAAATTCTAAGAAAATTCCAAGCAAAAGCTCGGTAGGTGCTTTGATATTTCTCGCTGTAAGAGAAATAAACTATGCATCTATTCCTCTTCCATCATTCGTTCCTCTGCTCTTGTTTCTAATGGAATTTTCCTACAGTTCAAAAAGGTTCCAGAAATGATTTTAAATAAGGCAGATTTTTGCTCTGATTCTTCGATTCCAGAAGACTTCCAAAAGTTTTCAGTGACTTTTATGTGTTGATATTACACGGAAGAAACTACGTAAGACCATGAATCCTTTATGATATAATCCTTTGTCTCATATTAGGATAAGATGCAAAATTCGAATCCAACAGAAGATGCAGTGTTAAAACTTTTGATAAAGTTTGGAAAATTCTTGACTGTGTTCAGTTATTTTAGAAAAAAATATTCAGCTATTTTTATACAACAAGGAAAGATATATTGAGTTTCTAAAGTATCACACACGTGTATGGGGCATACACGTTTTGACTTTTCGCGATGACTTAAATTACTTTTTATATTAATCCCTTAGAAAAGGCTTGTATGTATATTATTATTATTATTTTCAAAACTATTATACTTGTATTCCTTGTTGTTTGCCATATTATCTCATGAGAATTCATTACAGTTCGGTATAAGAAATTTGAGAATTTTTAGCATGAATTTTAGGAATTAGTAAATCATGTTGTTACTGAGAGAAAATTCTTCAAAGTATGAACAAAACGAATTGTTTTCTGAAATATATTATCTTATAGTTTTTTTTTCAATTTCTGATCAACAAAATAAGTTGAAAAGAATATATATATATATATATATATATATATATATATATATATACATAGCTTAAAAATTTAAAACCTCATCTTTGTTTCAAAGCAATTTATGTATACATTTTTTTTTAAAACCGAGCTTGAATTCATTAGCTTTGCAAAATTAATTGCGCAATTACTTATTGGATATCTTATCTCTTTTCTATCAAAATATCAGTCAATATCTTAGAAAACCTCCCTAATTTACTTTCATATATGAATAAGTAATATACATTAATTTATAATAAATAATAAAAATCCCAGATAATGTGTAATAAATTATTTATCATCTTGCCTAACCAACAATATTTTTGATAAGACGTTGTAATGGTAATAACTATATGAAAAAAGGAATTTCCAAATTCATTCGAAGGTTGATCTATTCTCTCCTCTTTCACAGTGAACCTGCAGCACTCCTTTTGTTGCCTGTAGGACAGGGCGTTGTGAAACTAGGCAAGAAATGAATATTTGCAATATCCTGGTAGATGTATGTTTTATAAACGTAGAGGTAGTTGACAAGGTCCAATCAGTCCAGGAGCAGGACAGCAGTCCCTGGGAGGGAAGTAGTTATGTATCGTGGATTAATAACGGGCTTGCATCCGATCAAACACACCTGCTAAATGCTCATTGTATTTGGGAGAGAGATACTCTCCCATACGGGAAGTGGTGAGGGGCAAGGGGTCGGTTGGTCCGATTGCATGGTCATCCTCTACACCTAGCCCTTCTCTGTTCGTCTCTTGATAAAGGGCCCCTCCTCTTAGCTATCTCTCATTACCTACAATATAATCTTCTAAGTTGAACATTTTATCTCACTATGCATTTCAAACATATCTCTCACAGATTTTAGATTACGTCAGAAAAGAAAAAACGTTATGTAAGAAAAGCGTTTAGTTTAAAAAATAGAAATAACTTTCTTACTTTTCTCACAGAAAAACTGGAATATCTTGATACGAAAAGGATATTTGATTTTTTCGGAACAACGATAGAATATTTGCAAAATACAAAAATGATGTAAACTGTAAAACTACTCCAAATTGTCAACAGTTCGTATTCACATTAACCCATCACCATTTAATTCCTGCATAATTTATTACAGTTTCTGTTGTTTCTATACTAGAGATCGTTTTGCTTATAGTTTATTATTATCTTTAGATAAACCAGAATTGTTTCTTTAAAAGCTTTATGTAAATGTATATAATCTTCGTAACAACTCTACAGAAAATTGTTTATTCCATTCACAAGTGAAAACTGTTTCTTTAACCCTTTCACTACCACCTGACATATATGACCTGCCGGCAGATTTAAATGCTTTTCTGGGATAAATATGCACTGTATTAATATGAGTGCATGTCCAACTTGTATTCTTAGTAACATCGACAATTTAGTTTAATTTCATATATAGTTCTTCAAGAAATTAAGCATAGAAAGATATCTCTATTACAATGTATTGTCCCACTTGACGAATCAATGATGGTGGAAGGAAAGAAAAATACAAATGTAAATTGAAAGAAACTGGCAGATCGTCACATACACATCATAACTTATGTTGAATGTGGGAGAGCACTAGCCAATAGAAGGTTCAAAGCTCGGAAGATGTGTACGCTGTGCCAAAGAGAGAAAGGAAAAATGGAGAAAAAAAACCGTATATGCAATGTGCTTTGCAGAAACTGTTTTGCAATATATCTCACATGAGTGCTTAATACTTTATTACATCTTTCGCATAATTAATTTGAGTTTTAAATACCTTAGCTGTCCCACTAAAGCATACCAATAGGACATATATGTCCCACTGATTTCTGTTGATTTATTTATTATTTATTCAGCATATTATCCGTATTTGTATTATAGTTGACGCATTAAAGTACTTATTTTATTTTTTTCTCACAAAAATATTGGTAGTTAAAGGGTTAAATATGTTTCGAACGCTATGAATACATTTCACAGAGGTAGTAAGGATATTATATTCTACTCAAAAGTATTTTGAAAATTTTTGAAAGTTACGTAAAAATGAGAAAAATATCAAATTATAAAGTTCATGAAAAATTTTTAGTATCACCTGTTCTTTTGATATAAATAAACCCTGCCTAAAGGATTTGTATGCAGTTTCATTGCATGTAACATAAAAAGGATGAAAAAGCTGTACTCATTTTCATGCCATGTATTCTGTACAGTAATGCCTCGATAACGTGATACTCGCATATAGGTATTTCGATATAATGCGGCTTACTTGGTGTTTTAAAATTCCAAATTTGCACTAACGAATTACATTTAAACACATCGATGTATGTGTTACTATTTTTAAATAACTGATATATATATATATATATATATATATATTTAGAATTAGAACAATTTATTTTTAGAGTAGCATCAGTTTTTTATTATAAAAGCTTTTATTGAATAAAAAAGCTTATAAATAAAGCTCGAGGTCATCCTCAAAATTCAAATAATACAAATATTAAAACTACCTTCTTTCTACCTTGTAATAAACCCCGTTATCAACACCTTGATCAAGGAGCAATAAAGGCAATTAAATCATTTTATAATAATCGATAAAATAAAATTACTTTGGATAAATTAGAATCTAACTCGAATTTCACTTTTGCTTGCAACTGGAAGGTTTTATCATTATTGAATTGTGAAAATATTGCTAATAAATTCCTTAGAGAATCAAAACCTCTTGCTTTAAATGTATATTAAAAGAAAATACAGTCGGATATCATTCTTAATCAAAATTACATTAATAAAATCGACGGCGAACTAAAAAAGTCGTGCAATAAATATGACACAGACTTTTGATGGATATAGTTCTCACAAAATATTTGAAAATAAAATCCTTGAATTAATTGAAAAAGAAACCGATTTAAATGAGTTGTACTCGTGCATTTATCAGTTGATGTTGAACAAATATAAATGACTGGGATAATATCAGAGATTCTGATAGTGACTAGCTTATAAAACTATTTAGTTTCAAAACAATAATCAGAACGTATAAGTTTAGCAATCACTTTTTACAGAAAATGATCCCTCGAAAGAGAACTGCTGAAAATTTGTTGAGAAATTAGATATTTTCTAAGTATATATAATAACCTTAGTCAAAAATTACAGTATAACGGTAGACGAAGTCTAATTATCACTTTCTGTATAACCAAAGCAAATTATCTACGTCATGATAACCTTACAAATGATGACTAAGAGATTTCAAGAGACGATGACAACTTTTTAACCTCTGCAAAAAAATGTTTCCTTAAGTTACATGAATTTTCTGATTTAAATAAAAAATTTCCCTGCTGCACATTTTATTTTGTATTTATAATTAAAGATGAAACAAAAATGTTTCGAAATTTATTCCCTTTTATGTAACTAATGTGGGTCCGGTATGATGCGAAGTTTCCAAGCAATTAATTTACCGCGGTAAAAAAATACTAGTGATAACTATGTAAATTATCTATCTCTCTTCCCCCAAAGATTACTGTGCGATTACTTTCTAAATAAATTTACTTGATTTATGCATTTTAATTCAGTTGTTTCTTTTAATAATATAGTTTTCTTCATACACTGAAAAAACAGTTAACATTTCATAACAATAAAAAAAAAGCTTTCCTCCAATTTTCCTTTTAAGGTAATGCTTTACAGTTTCATTCATTTCTTACTTTGCTTTTGCTCTTTATGCCATCAGAGTGAAAGAATAAATCAAATACATTTTCATTAATTTATCATGTTATGCTTCATTATTAGAAATTATTTAGCAAAATCGTAATGAATTTTCTATTTTCTGCCGTAATTCAAAATTATTTAATTACAAAGCTCCCCTATACCTTTGATCATTAAATTGTCCGACAGTTTCGCAAGGTTGCTTTCGAGCTACTTTAGCTTTTCTGAAATTTTGTAACATGATATTAAATTATACGCATTTTACAGAATTAGTTCATTCTTTGCTCCAATTATCAGAATGACATAATCTTGATTGTCCTTTTTGTTTGTTATATAAAGTATAATTTGAAATGTACGAATGGTAATGGGTAGTCCGAGAATAACAATGAAGAAAGGTAACATCATCGAACCTAATGGTAAATATAAAATTTTAGTTAGTGGGATCATTTAATTTATTTACTCAAGTTTTTAATTTTCTTTTATTCATTTGAAAATTCTTTAACTATGAAAATTCCAAAAACGTCAATTCCTAAGCTATTTTTTATTGCTATCAGTTACTTATAATTTACTTACAATTAAATATAAATAATACAAGTTCTTTCTAAGCGAAGAGATATATTTAAAGAATATTACTCGTGATAATTATTTAAATTTTTCCTACATCTGAAATAAAGAGAACTGAATTATAAAAAGGATATTATCATTCATGTAACGGATAATTTTCATTTGTAATCTAAAAATATTAATTTTTTTACTTCCATTAGTTACTTATTACATAAAATCTTTTAATTAATAAGGTTAGCACCTTTCTGAATACTTGAACTTAAGTTCACAGCATTTTGCAAGAATGCTAAATATTTTTTGTAACATTTCATCTTAAAAGAGATGAAATCTTTAAAAAGTTATTGAAATCAAGTGAAAATTTGCCTTATAGCTTCTCTTATTTATATTAATTATTTCTCCCCAGAATTTCATCAGTAATGTCAGCCTAAGCTTATGAGCTTATGCAGGTTACTTTTAAGGATAAACAGAGCATTCTAATGAAGATTCTGTCCAGGGAGACTCCTCTGTGCGTTCATCTAAAATTAAAATATCAAACTCCGCAGCTTGTAGAGGGCGTTCAGCGCTTGCGTCAGCTAATCCCTATGTCCAAATTCTATCTACCCTCCCTTCTCCTCCTAAAAACACCTGACCAGTGGGCAGCCCAATTCACTGGCTAATTAACGCATGCGAAACCTTTGATCCCCTCAGAGCCAAAGGGAATTGAATGCTTCCTCTTACTTCCTTTGTTTTTGACTACACAACACTATTTGCAGAGGGTCTGATTCCTCACGACTCGAGGAGTTAAATCTACTAGGAAGATTTTACCATCCACCTAGAGAAGCAGGAATGTACTATTTATCTAGGTATTCAAACTGAATTTGAAATGAGCTCGCTAAAAATCCACTTCGCATACCACATTCTACACACTTATCGCAAAATGTGTGCGTGTATAGTTTAAAATTAAATATAAACAGTACACGTATACAAATTTCTATTGCAAGGAACTTTTATCACTTACAAAGTTTCTAATTTTTAATCAACATGTCATAGAAATGATAATTTAAGTGATTTTTCATCTTGGAATGTATAACAAGGCTAAAACCAACTAAAAGTATACTACCCGAGTCTTGTATTTTTATTTGCTATTATGAAACAAAATTCAAAAGGGAAGAATAAAATGATAAATCATGTTTATGCATCTGATGTTAAACTCTTGCTTTCACGTTTTTCGCTCTTTCTCTTCCTTGATATTCTTGATAATCTGTTTAAATTCTTTATTTAATTGAAAATAATTACATTATTTAATATTTTTTCCAAATAATTCAATTCATCTCTCATTATCAATATTATAACTTAAAGAGAATAAAATAAACGCCTGAAACATTAAACACGCTATAAATTAACTGATTTCATTTAAAATGTATCAGAAAAGCTAATATAGGTATATACCATTACATTCTCTTACTTAATTATAACCTTTAATTAATCTTTGTATATATATGAGTTTATATATTAAAATATATTGAATTATATTCAAGATTATTACTAATTTCTTTTGAAAAAAATCGTATCAAATTACAAAAATCTCCCAATTTTCAATTTAAATGACAAATTAGATTGACTCTTTCGTCTCAGGTGATATTATTCTAAAATATCATATTCCCTATTAAGTATTCCTCCCAAATTGATGCGCCGTTGCTCTATGATATATTTAATTAGTATATTAAATTATATTTACTCAAATATGTATATGTATACTCGAATTTAATTCCTCTGTAAATATTTAAAGAAACATAGACAAAATGCTTTCTGAAATACTTTATCTTGCCATTATATGAATAACTTTGTTCTATATACTAATAAATGCCTTATTTCCCCCAAAATTTTATCAATAACACGTCCCCCTAATCGGTGGGATTAACGATCGAAATCATCAGAATCGGCCCATTATTAATTATCGCCCAAGTTCTAATTATTATGTAACCAAGCAGCAATTTCGATTCTTCGATTTCCATACCAAACATGTATTTTAAATAATGGGGTCGTTCGACTATCATGAGATTAAAAACAGAAAATACTTTTAAAACTGCGATTTCCTCTGCCGGTTGAATATTATAGTGAAAGTAACACTCAAGATGCATCTAATCTGGAGAATGCTTCGTAATTTGTCTCAATGGACAGTTCTTCGCTTATAATACTTAGTAAGCGAAACGAAGCCTCAATTAACGTTAACTCCTTTATAAACCGAATACATCTAATCTTTTGTGAACCTTTTGGTGTTTGTATGAGTTGAATTTACTTTAAAAATAATTTGTTTTACATCAAATGTAATATTTGTGCTTTTCTGTTATGGATACTAATCTCATGTTTCCTATACAGTCCAGTACAATATGATTTTTTAAATGCCATATTGCTTTGTTTTTGACCATCATGGTGAAAAGAAATGGAATTTTGATTAAATAATCATAACTTAGAATTAAGTGATGCACCATTTAAATTTATTGCCAATCAGGAAAAATAAATTAAAAAAATCGCACATTTGTATAATTCTTCAAAGGGAACTACAGTAAAGTTTGATTTTACGAACAATAAGTAATATATTATTGAAAGAAAGAGACTACAGAAAATATTTTTGTAGCTCAAATTCAGAGAATAACGAACTGTAGTATTTTCATGTTATTGCTTAAAGCAAAGCACAAATATTATTGTATTAACAATTTCCTAGAATTTCTAATGGCTTGAAAACAAATCACTCAAATGTAAATACCTCAGGAAAAATTGTAGTACGTACAGTTTTATATGATATCTAATGAATATAAGGTTAATTAAGTTTCCTTATATTTCGTGACTGGTGTCTTGAATAAAAAAAGTATTGAAATTATTTGACGAAAAATAAGTAATCTAGGTACTTCTATAATCTTAAAGTAATTATAGAAGTACTCGTAGTACATACTGAAGTTACGTAATTTTGATTGCTATGAAAAAATATGCACAAAACACATAAATTAGTTTTGTACTACACATAATCTTTTAGAACACTAATACTGTACAAATAATACAACAATAGTATTTATGTCTATACATTAATAAAACAAAATTTATAACCAATAAATATTGCTCTTCAGACCTTAAGAATTGATACATTTTTTTTAAAATTTCCCCTAGAGTTATATACTTCGATTTTTACGATGCATGTTACTTAATAGACAGCATATTGCAACAATAAAAGTTATAAAGTTAATATTTTCATTGAATATTTATTCAATGATAAATAACTTTCTTCTCACTAAGTAATAGATTAGCAATATTTTAGATAAAAAGATGATCAAGCATTCCTTCTAAATATTAAATATGTGTCTGCATTTAATAACTTTGGAAAAAACATACAACAAAATTCTTCAGAAATCAAAATATTTCTAATAAAGGAAGAAAACACTTATGTTATGAAAGAAAATGCCACTTGTTTGAAAGGACTTAGCTAAATCTTAAAATAGAAGGAAACAAGTTTTTGCATTATCTATTTTAATTATTGGGGGGAAAATTGTACGAATATCTTACTACTTATGATACAGCATAATGTGTATGAAATAATTATAATATAACATTGTATAAAATATAGATAACATAAGCATTTAACCTTTAATGAAACGAAACCTCGAAGTAGATGTAAAAATTTTAAAAAATCGCATGAAAGGGAAAAATTCGCTTACAAATTATTTTGAAAAATATATTTTACAGAAACTAACCAAAACTTATGGGTGTAAATTATGCAATCTATGACCTATCATCCATTTTGAATACTTAGACAAATATGGTGCGATATCTCCTATTTGTTGCACGAAGTGTATTTTACTACTTCAGATTTAAATTCTCCTTTCCTCATTCATCAAATGAGATTCTAGATACATAAAATTTTCACACAAACTTAAAGCAGCTGTATTTCATTGATACATGAAACAATGTATACACTGTACTGAAAGTAAATAAAGTTTCTTAAGAAAATCGCTGTTGGGCTTGAGCGAATATATCAAAGCTGCTTCAGTACATTGGAATGCAACATACACGTTAATGAAACTAACCCGAACTGAATAGAAGTTGGAAGGCTGTCATTTATGAGTGAAGTATCTCATTCATTTTGTAGAACGCAAAACGTCGATTACGTATTCCTATACTTTCCAAATATAGTACGGAATAGTTAATTTTTCTCATCTTCACTAGATGTTCGGAATCCCCAAGGCACGAATATTCAAGGAAATGACATTTGCGTTTGTTGTGCCGCAGATGAAAGAAGGGTAATTGTTAAAGCTTTGTTGAGATAATTTATTCACAAAACTAAGTTTTCGGTGTCAAGAAAAATATTTCGAAACTTTCATTTGTGAAACAAAATTATCTGGAAATACAATTTGCTAGATAAATGTAACAGTTCAAAGAAAAATAATACAAATCTTAAAAAATGCTTAAGTTTTAATTAAATTTGTTAATTTCTTAATGTACAGCGTATCAGAATTTATATCTGATGCTCTTTATCATACTTTTAAATTAAATTATTTTAAATTAAAATATTGCTATACTTCAAACTTTTAAAAACATTATTAACCAACCATAGCTAATATTCCTTAACGATGTTTTTGTGAGTGAGATTAGAATTGTTTAATTATGTTTTTTCTAAAAATACAATTTTTAAGTAACTGATATTACACATGAAAAATACTTATCAGTCCAAAATAAATAAAAGTATTCCAAGAAGTTTTCTATCTCTTTGCTTTACCGATGACAACAAAATTAGTAACCATGTTATTTTTAAATTTGCAATATTTAGTAATGGTCTTGAATTTGAATATGATCAATTCAGAATTTGCGATAAATTAACTGTGTTTATTACTTAACTCTCAGGCAATAATCATGATATCAACAGGATCCTACAGCAAATAGAGTTTCTAAATATTTGATTTATTAAGATTCCTTTTCATCCTTAAAATCTCTGAAAAATACTTCCTGTTGCAATAAAGTCATTGTAGAAATTTAAAAAAAAGCTTAAGACTTAGGATATTGATATATAATATAGGAAAGATATACAGGAAAGGATATTAAATTAAGGAAATGATATAATGATATATAGGAAAGGATATCGATATCACTGCGTCATTTGCTATTGTGTGTGGCCTTACTAAAATTTTCAAAAAAAAAAAAAAATTCTTTACTAACCAAACTAGATATTGATTTTTTAGTTAACATTCCCAAACTCTGTTATTAGAAAATTTGAAGATGTTCCACTCTGGAACAGTTTGTAGATACAATCACAGTTCATTATTTATTAACAAAGAAATTTTACCTACCATTCCACATAGACTGTCATGCAATCATATTTATTAAGTTTTAAATTCAATTTCAATCAATTTCTTTCTTATCATCTTTCTTAAAGGGCGCCTTAACAGACTTAACTTGTGTCCTTTTAAATTTCATAACTGCCGTGCTGGTGATGCATAAAGTGCTGAACATCTTATTATTTTTTGTTCAAAGTTAAATAAAGAAAGAAAATGATTGAATGTCGAACTACATGCTCTAAAAATTGACTGGCCTCCTAATTTTTTTCCAACTTGTTTCCACTAAAACCGTGTTCACATTATGTTTAACTTCATTGATGCTGTTTTGAAACTTAATTGATTTTTTTTTGAAACTTCATTTATTTAATTTTGTACTTTTTTGCTTTGTAAATAGCCTTTTATTTTAATTTGTATATTTTTGTTTGTTTTAAATACTTCTGTAAGCTTCCTGTGATATTCGTAGTTCTTTGGAATTATTTTATCTATTAAATAAAATTTAAAAAAATTGTTTTTCTTATAATCCAAATTCAGAAATGACTTGTTCAGAAAAAAGATACATTATATGTAAAGCATGTATGTCTAGTTTAATTATCTGGAAAGTGAATAAAGGGCAAATGAAATTATGTTTAAAGTTTAGAATGAGTCAAATCATCCTTAAAAATTCTTTTTCATTATTTCCTTTCAATGTATTTAATGAATCCGAATGACGTAGAAGTGAAATAAAGTTTAACCTTCTATCCGAAAATCTGATACAAAGAAAAAAATGTTTTATGAAATCAGTTTAGGTTATGTCTCACATATAACCTTTGATTACATAACATTTTTAAAAATAAAAAAGGTTTTTTGAGTAAAAAATCTTACAGAATTTCTAGCTAAGCAGACGATAAGAAAATTTGCATTTTTTAAGTATTCAGTTTTTCACATATAAGAAAAGTAATTTTAAATTTTAAAAGATTTTTAATAGGAAGAAAAATGTATTAATTTTTATAACATCATATCTTCAATTAAAATGATGAATAAAAATGACAATCTTTTTTTTTAATTTTGAAGAAATCAGTTTTCAAAGTAATTTCAAAATAAATAAATACCGTTGAAGAAAAAAAAAATGGTGATCAGTAACTGTGGAAAATTTTTAAATCTATTTTCTGTAGCTCTGAGGGAAGTTTCAGGAAGTAAAGGCGCGAAAGAGGAAAAAAATCTTCAATTTTAGCAATGCGGATATGCTCAGAGATTTGAAGTGAAGTCCCCATGAGGGCCTCTAACAGCACTTTATTTAAAAAGTCCCTCTTTGAATAAGGGGTAACTTCAGGGGGCTGCCCTAAACTGCTCCTTTTATTCACCTGTTGAGGAATTCGGGGACTTGAAGGGTTCAACGAACGGTGAATTCAGTTTTCTCGCAGGTTTTTTAAACTCTTTTGTGACTTTTAAAAGAACCTGCTGGGTGAAGATTCGTGAGATCGGTTTTACCTGAAGTTTATATTCTTCATGACCCAGTTTTCCTGGGAATTTAAAAAGAGTTTTCCAACTTAGTTGGGAAAAAGGTGGACTTTTGCGTGTTTTTTTTATTCAAGATATTTCAACAAATTAGCCTATTTAAAAAATACTAAGTTTTCAAACAAAACATCGACCTTTATAATCGCAGCAATATAAATATAGCTGTTTATATATATATATTCATATATATATATTTATATTTCTATAAATAGTCAGATAGATAGATAGACAGATTTTAAACAAAAATTTGAATTTTTCATTACTTATTCTTGAAGAGGAATATTTCGTTTTGAACTAATCCATTCTTTTAAAAACATTTCCTAAAATTGGAAAGTTAAAAATTATTTCTAAATCAAATTAATAATGCGTCTAATTTGTGAAAATAAAGAGATCTTGTCTCAATACCTATATAAGTATCATTAGTTTATTACAATGGTTTTCAGGAGAAATAACACCATATGTATAAATAATGAATTTAGATTGCCGATAAAAATATAAATTTGTTCTATATATTTTAGATTAGGGGATAGGAAACTCTTGGCTTTTAGAGTGACATAGTTATTTTAATGAAATGTTTGAGTGATTCTTCCTGTTGATTCTGCACGGTTCTATACTAGTTGTGGAATGTATTTTAATTTCCTTGAGGTGTGTATTGATGCATGTTTATGCTTCAGACAAATTTACTGGTTGAGAATATGCAATTATGCTGGTCGGTGGAAGATAACCATTCAATTTTTAAAGCAAATCATAATTTTCCTAAATTTTAGGCAGTTACATAGCTGAAGTACATTTTCATATGTTTCTGTCTTAAAAACAGGAAAAGATCCTTTCAGAACCTATTTTGAGATACAACTATGTCTAACAACGTTCAATGAACTCGAATCTCAAAGCCTTTGTTCTCCGACCAATCTATTCATAACTACCCAAGATACTAATGAGTGCAAAATTACATGCTTTTGTCCATTTAGCAAACATGTATGGAATAAGAATTACCAAGACTTTAAGAAAAGTGGATAATAATTTTATTGAACGTTTCGGTATCATGTAAATATGACTATCAAGTCTGTAACCCTACATCCTGAATTAAAAGCACAGGTCCGCATAATAGGTGATTTTGCTTTGTATTAAGTATCTCATCATTATATTTCTGTCGGCATTTAAAAGTATATATACTTCTTCAATGTATTGATGTTAAATGTATTTCATTCCTGATTTCATTTTTCTATTGTTCAATTCTCGTTCATTTTACAGATTTTGATTTTCTTGTGTCATACAATTGCAATTATTAAAGTGATAGTTCATCCATGAAAATAATTTAGCCTCGTTTCCCATTCAAAAGTATGGGAGATTTCAATAGTGCATTTTCTTCATTTTTGTTTTTATTAATTCTTTTCTCTTGAGATATGTTATTTTTTATAGCTTTGTATTTAATATTGCAATTTTATTAATCAATTTCTTTAAATTTGTCGAATTAAATATTTATATATATCTGATCTTGTATTTAAGAAATGTGGCTTTTCACTATAATTTTGCATTTTTAAATTCAGTACATTCTAACGGTTGTTTAGTTATTTTTAATATTTATTAATTGGTTTCAATTAACTCTACAATAATGTAGTTTTAACTTTTAATAAATTTTTTACCTTGCTTTTAGAATGGTTATTTTTTGTAATTAGGGTGATTTTGTATATGAAATTTGTCTAGTTAATCCTCTCTCTCTCTCTCTCTCTTATATATATACTATCTATACTATATGAATGATATATACTCCTATATATTATATACATATCTATCTATCTATATGTATATACTATATATAAAACTTTCAGTAATTTATGATACATAGAACTTTAAAAGTAGTTTCTTGAATACCTGTTTCATTTCTTAATATTAATTATATACATGTTTAATATGTATACTTGAACGTTCTGTAATACATTTTTAGCAATTTTGTGACTTTTTTACATTATAATTTTGTGTGTGTGTGTATTATGCTTTAAATTATAAATCATCTGTTTTTAACTTTAATGGTTTTTTTTATCATTTTATTCTACTATGTTTATTTTAATTTTGTAATATTTGTAATTTACTAGTTTAAATGTTAATTTTAATTTTGGTTCTTTTTACTAGCCCTTATTTTGAATTTACTATGAATTTATATATATACGTTAAAAGTTCTGTCTCTATTTAACATTAATATTTATGTAATTACCTATATAATTACAAACAATATTTGAGTGTCTTTTCCTTACTGTAAGAATTTTTGAAAAATACTTTCAGGTGTTTTTCGACCAGGCAAAAATTTGAAGTAAGTTTTTAGATATATTTGAATTTGCTTTTTGTTTTACATATTTATAATTATTTTACATTTTTTCTTTTTATTTTTTGCTTTTACTTATAAACTTTTATCTAGTTTCTCTTTTTATAATCCAGATTTTGTTTTACTTTTCCCTATTTTTCTAATTTTAGTTGCATATATTTATCTAAGCTTTAGTTTTTTATTCATGTATTCCTGATGGAATTTTGTATTACTTATTTATATTCTTGATTCTTGTATTTATCAGTTTTGTATGTTTTCTTAATTTCAATAGTACTAGTTAGTTTGTTGTATTAATTCGTCCTATTTTTGAATTTAGCTTAAGTTTTTTTGTATAAAAATTTTAAAAATTAAAATCACTTCTGAAGATAAATTTAGCAATTTTTGATATTTCTGGATTTTCTTTTATTTATTATAGTATAGTTTTGAGTTTTTTTTTTTATTTTAGTAACTAACAAAAATGCATATTTCTTAGGTTTTGTCAATATTCAATGCTATGCTATTGTGGCATGCATAGTATCGTTAAAAATTACTATTTTAGAGTTTGTGTGAGGTATATTTTTTTAGTTATATTATTGGTTATTACCTTAATAATTGTTTTATAGGCCTTTTTGTATTTTTTTTTGCATTAGTAGATTTAAGTGCATATATGTTATAGATTTTCACGTAAATCTAATATTTCCTTATTTTGTTTGAATTGTTAAGGCTAATGCCTATTTTGTTTTGAATTTTAATATTAAGGATATAGTTTAGTTACATCTTTCTGTCTTTGTGTCATCGTTAGCTGTTTCAAGATAATTTTAGGATTTGAGATAGGTTTGTATTCAAATGGTTTTAATTATTTAGATGAGACGGTAAAGGTAAGAATTTTGATTGATTGGCTGGTTGTTTTTGTTAACGTCGCACTAGAACTAACATACAACAATAAAGGGTTAGATATAACAGTACATGTTGAAACAAGGAACATAAGGGTTGTTGGAGACAGACCTCATCATTTCGAACCAAGGTCAAGTGACGAGGGCTACATCTGAGCTGGTACCTCCATTTCCAAACTTCCACTCAATCCCAAGGAAGTAAGTTTGGAAATGGAGGTACCAGCTCAGATGTAGCCCTTTTCACTTGACCTTGGTCAAGTGACGAGAAGCCTTGAGCCTAGACATTGTCTTGAGCCTAGACATATTTAACGTGCTTCAGCTCCAGCTACACAGTGGGTCCTTAATGGCAACAAAACTTGAACCTACGACTCTACGAAAACCATCGGTCACGTGTTCGCAACTATGACCACAAGATTACCGTTGTCATGTGAGAATTTTGGAAATTATTGTCATGTTATTTATAAAGTACAGGTCAATTATAACTCTGTTATGGCTTCTATAATGTTTGTCAAACTTAAATACAAAACACGTTTTTTAACATGAAGTAATTACCAGCTGAAATTCTTATAGCAAAAATCCAAGTGAACATTTTCTGTTCAGGAATAGTGAAACAAATTACAGCTTTAACAATGATATAGTTTTTAAAACACTAAATTTAGCAGCAAAAATGTTATAATGAAAGATGTAAAACTTGTAATATGATAAATAATTAACAATATAATCATAATTCTAACTTTTTTCTTAAAAATATTTGATTATTTCTATTTATTAAATTGTAGAAAAACCTCAGTTCAAACATGTAGGACAAACTCCTAATAATATAATCTTTGGAATCGTAGTAAAGATGTGATAAAAAAACAATTACGTTTTTAAAAATATCCATAAAAGTAAGGTAAATAATTTCTTCATATACAACTTTGAATATGTTGAGATCTCATTATCGAAATAGAACTAAGCACTAAAACGATATTATGGTGGGAAAAAGAGTTTATTAGTTTTTATACTATATTACTTTATTTAATAAATATATTGTATTTCAAAGAAACATTTTACATGTTATAAAACAGAAAGATAATAAAGAGGGTTTTTTTATGAAAATTTATTAAAAAAATGAAAATAAAAAAAAGTTAGAAAAAGAGTCATACTTGTATCAAAACTGCCTAAATAAAAGTGAAATTTTTTTAAGAAAGTTGTGAATTAAATAATAATTTTGAAAATAATTATAATGTTAAAAATATTATTAACTTTATTTTAGTTTTAAGAAAAAAGAAATAAGCATTCATAAAGTCTTCCTCTAAAATGAAAATAAAATAGACTGTTAATATTATTAACTATCTAATAAATAATTATGATATATCAATGGTAATAATGTGGGAAATAAAAATATAGTATTTTATTCTTCAAGTTTTAAGAATGATTCTTTGTTTTAGCAAAACTTTTGATAAACATAAGCTTTGTCTTCTAATTAAAAATACCATAATTTAAAATGCTCATAAATAGAACAAAAAATGAGAAGATTTATGTTTAATTATAATAATATTAAAAATATAAAGAATGAATAAAAATGCAATTGTATAGTACATACGAAATTTGTTAACAAAAAGCACTAACATGCCATTACTGGTGATACGAATAGTAAATGATGTGGTATTGAGACAAATTAAAAATATTGGTAAAGTTTTTAGCATTATGATCTCAAGCAGTAACTCATATAATAAGAGAATGATTATTTATGGGGTTAATAATTTTATTAATCATATTGTTATTAAATATACTTTTCCATTTGAAGCATTTAATTAGTATAAATACCACATTTATGAAAATATTAATGATACAAATTTTTAATCTAAGGATGGGATTAAAATACAAGATAATAAAAAACAAATCAAAGGAATTTACAAAAAGATTTTGCTATGTTGACGAAGTACCAAATAACTATGCAAATATATATAAATATCGTTATACTTTAATTATTAATAAACATATAGAACAGAATAGTGATTATTTAGAATATGATCTTAGTGACACATAAATTAATAATAGAATTAAAGCTCTAAATAAAAAAATAGGATTAAAAATTAATAAAATTAAATTTCTCCATACCTTTATAACCACAAAATTTCATAAGTCTCCCTTAAATTTAGAGAAATCATTAATGGTTATAATATATACGTTACAAAAGCAGGTAAATTTTTAAGAGAAATTGTAAATTGCTTGTGTCTTTCTCTCTCTCTCTGTGTGTATATATAAAAAGTCTCTCTCTCTTTATATATATATATATATATATATATATATATATATATATATATATAGATATATATATATATATAGAGAGAGATATGTATCAAAAAACAGTAACAGAGAAATTATTAAAATTATTAAAAAATATTTTACACAAGATACAATTAATGAAATTTATAAAACTGCTATCATTAAAAATAGATTAGATGTTAGTAAGAAAATAAGAGACAAATATTTATTTGCTATGTATAGTTATAATTTTGAAGACCTCTGATTCTATAGACATAGATGAATATGTAAGGTGCTATTGATTATTTATAAAGAATATATTGATAATGAATTCATTTTTATGATACATTTTATTCATTGGTTTTACTGTACTTTGAAAAAGTTATATTAATTGTAAAGAAAAAGAATTGAAACAAACTAGAGATATTCCCCAAGGTAATAGTTTGAGAACAGTTGAGAGTAATAATTTGACGAATATCTACTTACATTGTTATGAATATAACTGTATTGATAGCGATAATTAAGATATATAAATCATTTACTTTTCCTAATTATTATAAGCATTCTGAAGGTAAACATAACTTATCTTCTTATCCTACATATCTAAATTTAATTCAAACTAATAATTGTAAATGTGAAACAGAATAGACATACAGTTGAAAATTATAGATAATACTTTATAAGTAATATTTATGACAATAGAAACAGCTTTAAATTTAGTATATATATATATATATATATATATATATATATATATATATCAGAGTCCCCAAAATTTCCTTCAGATTAAGTTATGATGAACGAGTTGATGTATTTGATAACATTGATTTCAGATCAATTGTCTATAGAGTATCAGTTATTCTAGTTAAGAATATCTTCTTCGTACAAAAGTAACCATGTTAAAATAGCATCTAAAGTAGAATGGAAATTAGCGCGTATTATCCATCAAGAGGTAAAGGGAAAAAAGAGCAGCTAATGGCCAGTTTCAGTTTTATATCTAGTAATAAAAAAAACCTGTTAACCCTCAAAATTCTATTTCGTAGCAAAAAAAAAGGTTCGGGCACATAGGCGTTACTACATGATTTGCTTAAGAGATGGTTTTTATAGCTAGAGGGAAAGTTGAGGTTAATACGTACATTGAAGTTGGTTGGTAGGATTTGATTAGGTGTCAAAAATAAAAAATATGTCCTAAAAGAGAGGGAAAAAAAGTTTAAAAAAGGTGACAAATTGGGTTAACATCTCTTAAATCAATGTTTATAAAAATTTGGTTTCCGGCTAATTTGTAAATATTTTTTCATTCAATTCTTAGCCAAAAGATGGAATCTCTATCAACTGCTCATATATTCTTATATTAAGAGTTTTAATCTTACAGTTTAAATTTATTATTAAGATTATTTCTTTGTTATTTAAAAAGTTTTCAGATACATGAATTTTATAAATATGTTTTCTTGGTCTAATATATTTATTATGTATAATTAAAATTTGTAGGATTTATGTAAGTTTTTATCCTTTTTCATAAACTTAACCAAAAGGTTTGTTGGTTGATTCTATGTAAGTTAAGTTAAAATCTATCCAGGCCATAGAAATCATTTCAGATGGGGCCCATCTCCTTTGTTGTAGTGATTGTGCCTTGGGCGCTAGTTACTAACTTGTTTATAGACAATGTCCGATGCTGAGACTTGACTTTTTCCCCCCATCCCCTTTTTTTTCGCAACTATTATATTTTCTCGTATTTCTATGTTTTGTATTGCAAGTTGCAGATATTTATTTTTTTTCAATTCCATAATCAGGAAAGTTATTTTCCCCTTTTTTATTGCATTCTAACGTTGTTTATGAACTCAAAAAGAGTTATATCGAGTTAATTTCAATGTATGCATATATCGACATTTTTATTTGTGAAAATTTGGGTGCCAGCTAATAAAGATTTTTTTTTTTTGGTAAAATATTATATAAACAAGTTATGTTTTATTTGAAGGAAAACGATAGATCTTACATCTTGAGTGTATGGAAAACAAACTTGAAAATGGCACTTTTCATCGATTGTTGATTGATTGCTTTTTCCTCATTAAGCAAAAACTTCGAAACGAAAATTAAACAGTATTTTTTAAATGAAAGATTTTTAAGAACGGAACTGTTTTATTGGGTATGATTTTTCGCAAAGAAATTTTTTCTTTTACATTTTTATAACTGTACCTTGTGTTCAGGCAGTGATGCAAGAAATTAATAATTTTAAGCCAATTTCATTTCATTGAGACATTTTTAAAAATATGTCATATACTGCATTTGCAAGGTTTTGAGCATCTAGAAACTTGTTATGGTATTATGTATATAGGTAATATAATTATAGGGTTATCCGGTAAAATATAATTTTGGTACTTATTGGATATTACAGTTTTTGTTCCTTTTTATTTAACACTTTACTTACATTAAAAAGCAATAACAATAAATAAATACGTTTGGTAATGAATTTCTTTATTTTCTTCAAAGAGCCAAGCTTTCGTAAATTAGACTTTTTAAAATTGTTCTTAATGAGTAATAATTATTCATTTTCTTAAATTTTTTTTATTTCAAAGTCAAATGTATTTTAATATTTAATTTTTTCTATACCATAATTTAATTTAATGAAAGTCTTAAGAATTTTTTGATATTCAAACTGATAAGTAATGAGTCTTCAGTTAAGTTAGTCTTCTTTATCTCAGAACTTCTTTTCCTAAATTACTGAGCTTTATATCGCAAAATATTTAATACTATCCTTTTGAAAATTTTACCAAGATACTAACATGTTATTCTAAATATTCTGAAGTAAATTATTTTACTTAACACAAGTTAAGGTATTCTTCAAAGGAGATTTTTTTTTATAAAAATACGATGAAAATGTAAGGAATTAAATTAAATTAACTAAATAAAATTTTTAGCTCAAAGTATTGCCAAACCTTTTGAATTTGAAAGTATAAACTGTTAAAATTCATGTGTATAATGTTTTTTGAGACTGCTTGTGTATTTATTTTGAAAAAAAAATTAGAAAAAAATACCTGAAATGTTATAAAAATTTTCTTAAAGCTTGTTTGTATTTTGAGAATCATGTTAGTAAATAATATATTCTTCTTTTTAAGATTTACAATAAGTGAAATTTTTCAATTAAAATTTCAAAGTTGTATTAAGCCAAACAATGTTGAAAAATATGCGTTTTTTCCACTTATCAGTCATATGTTCCTTTCATTACTTCCTTCATTTAAAATTTTTTTTATGGTATGATGAAATAAGACATCAAATTTGAGATGTATGAAATGTAAAACATTTATGAATCTTAAGATATTGATACAGATTGCAACTTAAAAATTGTTGAAGTTCAGAATCTATAATTTGAAAGCAGCCCTCATTTTCATCTATTTTCATATATAAACTCATTGAGTTTAATATCTCTTGTCTCATATTTGTGAATTATTTCTTTGAGTAGGAATAGAATTCGTCGATAAAATATTTTGAGTCTGAGTTAGTTTATTTGCAAGAATTAGAAATTTAGAAGAAACCAATAGCCTATAACTCTTGTTTACTATTGTTTTCAAGCCGATTTTTTTATCTATTGAATTTATAGAACTTATAATCACATGAAAAATTTCGAATAAAAAATTCATATTTTCTAACGCAGTTTCATATTTTTTTTTTTTTTTTTTCATTTCTGAAATTAATCAATACATTCTCAAACCAAATATTCATTCTAAATTAAATTAAATGGTAAAAGTATTAATTTCTGCGCATTTATTTTGAATTTTTATGTATAATTATTCATATGCTTCTTTTCCTTATAAACATTAATTATGTAATTAAATTTTAAGTAAGCGAAAAAGTGGAACTGTAGAGATTTTTTGGTAACTTTAGTTCTTTCAGTTCTTAAATTATTTTAATGGGATCATATTGATCACTGTCAAAACATTAATTTCATTTATCTTATATATACATTGGATAATTCTCTAAAAAGGATAAAATTTATAAGTTTTAGATTACCCATCAAACACTTGCATAGTTAATTTCTTTGAGGTCTTATTATGGCCTCAAATACATATTTAATACCTTACTTCTTTTTTGGAAAATTTTAAATTATAAAAATTATTTCAATGATATGTAAAAACGCTGGAAATTATTCTAACAAATAATAGAACAACTGGTGGGAAAGTAATAGTTCTCCGGAAAAATTTGAATAGTAGGTAAGCCCAGCTTAACTACTGTTGCTCACTACAGCGCAAAAGAAGTTCAAGTAAAAGCAGTTTCTTTTTGATAAATATGAAATTACTATTAAGCAAGAACTAAACTAAAATTACCATATAATTTAAAACAATCTCTCTCTCTCTCTCTCTATATATATATGCTCTGCCATATATCTCTATATATACTTATATACAATTGATAATTAGCTACATATTTTCTCACTTTGATCTATTAGTGAGTCAAAGCCCTCTTGTTTTGCACACTATTTTAACAACATTGTGTCACACAAAACTAAATACTCATTACTTCGTAGAATATCATAAAAAATGAAAAAAAATTCTAAAATATATTCTCGCATTCAATCTAAATGGAATGATGTTTTATCTTAGAGAGGAAAAAGCATGTTAAATTTTAACTCCAATAGTTTTCTATATATTTACGTACTATGGTCTAAGTTGAAATGAAGACCCCCCCCTCTCCCGTTGAATCAATTGAAAAATAAATCAAAGACAGTTTTTAATTATTTTGAATTAAAATAAATTTCCAATATTTATATCTAAAGGTGATTTGAAAATACATTTTTAAATACTTTGGAAAATAATTTACTACATTAAGAGTATCATTTAATACCTGAGAAAGATTTTTAATACTCAAAGCACTCAGAATATAGTTGTAAAGTTTCAAACAATAATTCAGCAGATTACAGGAACTAATTGAGGGAAGGATTGCTTAATCCTTTAATGGGTTAAAATATAATCCGACAATGAAGCTTTCTTTTAGATCAGTCATCCATTTAATCCAGGAAAAAGGTTTTCAATAATCTTTAAATGGAGTTATTAGTTCCTCTTAACACTATAAGTAACTTTAAGTTTTCAATTAAAGTGTAATTCTCCTCAAAACTTGCATTTGTAATGCATGAAATGAAAATAAATGAACAAACTTTTTGCTTAAAAATTTGGTAATTTTATGCTCCTACTTATTTAAGCAAATATTATCTTTAGTTTTAAGATATATTTGTTCAGAATCAAGTATAGGTTATGTTGCCGAGTCCAGTCTCTGAAGTTTGTTAACTTGAGTTATTAAAAATATATCTGATGACTAGAAATTATATAATTTTGTTTTGTCATAAATAAATTACCGTTTGAACTTAAAACGAGCTTTGCGTATCAATGTATGAATTTTTTAAAATATTTTTAATAAAATACTTAAAAAGTTTTTCTGAAAACTTGAAAATCTTACAGTGATTATCTTATATGATGGTATAGATGCTATCTGAGACGCTTAATTTTTTTTTATTTAAAAGTAATTATCATTTCAACTAGAAAGCTACTTGTTAACTTATTTGTTTCAAAGACTATAGTATTGAATACTAGAAGCCTTTCAAAGGCCTTATATGGCGTAATATAGAAAGTAAATTTTCAGGTATTGTATTAAAATCATCTGGGAATGGTTAAAACGGTTTGTGCTATATACTAATAAGTTTTTAAAAAATTTTAATATTATAGCATTAATCATAATAATAATTTCAATCTATTTTATTTATAGGGGCTTTTCAACTTAAAAATCCCTTTCTTGAGAGTTATTTAAGATTTTTAGTCGGTTTCAAATGAAAATATATTGTTAAATTATTTAGATAAAAATAAATCATAATTAAGTCATGTAATTAAATGTTCAGTTTTATAAGACTTTTAAGTCTATTTTCTTAAAATTTGTTATTCAGGTTGTTTCAGGTGAGAGGCCAAGAAATTGAAAAATTCTTAAAATTACAATGGATACTGTCTGCAAGAAACAAAGGTTTGAAACAACACACACAGATATATATATATATAACTTTTTATTAGACTTTAGTTATCTTCTTAAGAAAACATTCTAAAATTTATTTTCGTGTATCAGAACTCAATCTAATATAGTACAAAACTAAATAAATTCTGGCTTTGTATGCAGCTATTAAAAATTACCCAATTGACTTAATTCATTTGATTAAAAAGAACTAAAATAACAAATGTAATTGTAGCCCCTAACACTTTAATGAAAATTACAAAGCTCTGTAAACTACAATAATTTTGTTCTGAGATATCCATGTTTGTAAAAAATTAACATAACACACATTTATACTATTTTGAGATAACGAATAGTGATTTATGTATAATTCCCAGAATGAAAGTTTGTGAAAAAATTTACTAACTAGAATTTGAGATTTGAATTGTCGTTTTTCCTCATGAAGTCTGAATTTCCTCAAAAAAAGTGTTAACCAATTGTAGCAGCTAGTCCAAATTTGTCAAAAATAGCCATCCGTAAAATTAATTCACAGGATTTGTAAAGAATATTTAACATAATATTTTCCCATAATATAAGTAACATGTTTCTTATCATATAACAAAGAGATTCAGAATTAGCATATTATAATTAATTTTAGAATAATTACGTAAAAGAAGCTGATATTCTCAAACAATAATCTATATTTAATTCCGTCTTGATTACAGGTTTGACTGGTCAAAATTGTGTTTGGAATTTCTATGAATGCTGATTATGTGAAATTTACTGAATTCTGTCAAACTCAAGGTGAAAAAATGTTTATGAATTCAATGAAAATATTATATTTTCTTCGTTCATCTAAATGATTAATTTTTATAATAAAAATAAAAATTTAGACAAATCTGATGTTTATTTTTCTTGAATAATTTTTTTCTTAAATAACAAAAATAACACTGTTATTTTGCTTTTACATACTAAAGAGACGAAACTCAACTTTTTTAGTAATTATTTTGTATCGAAATATCTACATTAATACATTTAAGACGTCATTTATAATTATCATAACTATACAACACTTTAATAATATTTAAAAAAAAAATTTCAAGAATTCCCCGAAATTGTTAAAAATATATTCCAAGGGTAGGATTTAATTACTTATATATAAATATATATTTCCGTATTAAAGCAAGTAAATGAACTTTTTAAAAATCTATGTCAAATATCATTTTTGTTATTTATTAGAAAATTAATGTTTACCTGAAATTTAGAAACGTTATGACCTTTTTAGAACTGAATAAGTATTTATATAAAGTAGAAACACATTTTACTGATTAAAATTTTTTGTTATGCAATCTTAATTTTTAAAAGGTTTAATACAAAAAAATAACTGAATTTAACTATATTGATGGACATGAGCTTATTTTTCGTACAGTTGTGTTAACGGGAAATAAAGTATATCTTTTTTTCCCATCAAAATCTATAAAATTGATGAGTGCACTTTGTTTTCTTTATTTTTAAGAGACTCTTTTCCCTAATTAATTAATTAAAAATGATTTATTGCAGCTGCTCATCAATTATCACAGATTTATTAAATTAGTTAATTTTAAAGAAAATAAAAAATATTCTTATAAAATTAGGGAAACGTGAAAGGTTTTTCATAAAACGTTTTTAAATACTTTTTGAAAATGGGAATATATTTGTTAAGAAATTTCAAAACAATAATTTATTTCTAAGAAAATAATCAGTCAAAAACAGATATCACATTTCAATGCAAGTTTGTTGCTTGGGAACAATAATAAGACTAATAATTATCGATGTTTCCTTAATGACCTTTAGAGCAAAATAAGAATTTCTTTACTGCAGAAAAAAGGGAAGCAAATGTGTAGATATAATATGTTTCGTAGTTTTAATTTTAAGCTGTTACTAAATATATTTCTTAAGAAAAGTTGTTTTTAATTAATTTTATATTCATTGCATGTATTTAGAAACAAGTAATTTTGAATTTTTTTGTTTTTAAAAATATTCCCTTACTACTATTTTTTAGACTATTGCACAGTAGTTATGAAATTGATAGTTATATACATTTGAGCATAAATTATGTAACTATCTTTTAATGGAATGTGGATTATTTAAAATAAGAGACATAAGTAAAATATGACTAGGGAATTATCTACACACTGGGAGTGAGTATAGCTTTCTGAAAATGTAAAATTTGTTTGAATTGGAGCATTTTAGAAAATGATTAGATATATAGCTTCCAAAATTTTTGAAAAGGGGATTAGGTTGATGTACTCTTTTCATATAAAAATTATTTAAAATTTTAAATGTTGGTGATCATAAGTTTGATAAGGATGTAGCAAAAATTTCAGATTAAATTTAATTTTTTTCCCTAACAAGGTTATTTATTTTCTAAGGGATGAGCTTTTTGTGTCCTTTTTGTACTTTTCTAAATCTTATTAAGCTGGAATATTCTGTTCTAAGTGTTAAGAGAACGTGGTATAAAATTTCTTCTAATACATATGCTTAATATGCGAATTCAGATTTCAAATTATAATCTTATACTTCTTTCTGTTCGCTAAGGATTCTTAAGGTAACATCAACTCCTGGCATTGTACTAAATTGAATCTTAAGATTCCTGATAATGACTGAGCATTTATTTCATTCTTTGAGTCAGTAACTTTTGTTATACTTGTAATTTTAATGAAAAGTTACTATAATATAATTTGTTTCTTCCAAGAATAAATACCATTTTATCTGTATCTGTCTTTTAAGACAACACATTTTAAGTGTACAAGTTTTGAAAAATGCCTAATGCCTGATTTTCTTTGAAAATTATTAATATACTTGTGGCAATTAGTAAATACATCTTCCAAATTTTTTTTGTTCTTCAAAAATAATTATGTGTTTATGAATCGATAACTATTTTAGCATTAAAATGGTAATGTTTTCTTAAAAATATTTCTTAGTGATTATGATATAAGTGTCATTTTCACAGCAAAAGATATTGTATTAAACGTTTTTCTGATATGCAGTTAGAAAGCATTATGTTTTTATTGAACTATGCAATAACTAAACAAATTATTAACTTCTAAATTCTGATGCTTTTAAAACACTTAATTTGTTAATAATCTTTTCATGAGAACAACTAAAATAATTGGTAATTTTTAAGCTACATAGAAACAAATATTGAAATTAATATTACATTATTACTTGAAATTAACAAAAGCATGAAATGGTTTTAAATAATAAAAACTCAATTACCATTACTTAAAAATTGTTTTTTATGAATAATATTTTTTTTTTTTCAATTCTAAAAAAAAATTAATAAAAATATGTATGTATAATCTGATATTGTTAACATCTCTATTTCCATATATATATATATATATATATATATTTTAATATTATTTTCAATTCACCCTTTCACTTCTGTCAAACTAAAATGTTAGGTTATTACCTTATGAGCCTGAAAATAGGACGATACATTTTGACCAATCATTTTCCGTTAAAATATTGACTCATGCTAAATTTGAGTTTTCGAGGTCTAGGTAAAGGAGTGTAACAACTCTTCTCGTTAATTTTTAATAAATAACAATAATAGCCTGTGATATTAATTATTTTAAATAAATGGCTATCAGACTAAATTATATATTTTTTTTAATACTTTTATGTAAAATGAATAGATCGCATTAAATTAATAATTTTTTTTCTAACTAGTTTTATAAAAAAAAATTTAGTTTCGCGTTTCAATCGAGTAATACTGTAATCGAAATTCTCTCTCTCTTTTTTTTAAAAATAGTATTAGATGTATACTACATTTTCTAATAGTTTTATTGAATTTCATCATGCCTTCCTTTTATTTGATAATCAGTTTAGTATGCTTTTGAAAGTTTATAACAAAATGGAAAATTAGAATATCTCTTAATTGTAAAATAATTATATATTTTAACAATACATGTATTTTGTTTTAAATTATAATCTTTTATATGTAGAACTTTATATTTTCTCATAGATTACTTTGATTTTATTAATCTAGCACTAGAAGCAACACTAGGGATATTGGCGATGAAACTCATAATTTTGATCCTTGGATATTTTATGATAGAATCATTAACATTGATTCTAAATATATTATATTTTTAAGAAATTAAGTAAAACATAATTAAAAATTGTTATACATTTTTAGTTCTTTCAATGGTACTATGATCAATACTATTTTTTTTTATTTAAGTACAAAAATCTTTCTAGTTTCATATTTTATATCCAATTATTCTACTTTCTTTTTGAAAATTTGTGTTAATTGTTTCTAGGTTCTTATGATAATAAAGTCAAGAAAAAAGATTTTATAGAATTATTTAAATAATTGAAATAAAATATTCTTATAGAGTGTGTTGTAGAACGTATGTCATGACACATGTGACACACCAGCTTCTACTGCTTTTCAGGGTTATCGAGATAAATTAAGGGAGATTAAAAATTTTCATGCATCTGCAATGAAGTTCATTGTTTTGAATTCTCCATACTATCAAGATTCTTCCTTAAAAAGATATTTGATCGTTTACATAATACTTATTCTTATTTTATATGTTTTAATTTCCTTTTTATCTTTTTCATGGTTTCGTGTTCTTAAAATGGTTTCTTCAGAAAAAAGCAGAGTCAAAAGAGATTAATCATTAAAACATCTAATCTTTTATGCCACTGCGCTTAATTTTTCATAATTTTGGTGTCATATTAATTGAATAATTATATGCATTATATTTACAGAAAATAATGTACCTATTTTCTTTAAAATTACATGAATAAATATGAAAAGTTTATTTACTTTAAATATAAATATTATTTTTAAAAAAATGTAAAATGTTTTGTGATTTTAAGTAATACAGTACATGAATAAAAATAAATAATTAATACTAAAATATTTGTAAATTTCAATAACTCATGAATGAATATTCCCCATTAAAATTTAAGAAGCCGAAATCATAATGCTAGCTTTGGGTGAATGAGGTTCAGTTTATATGATCCATTCTGTGCATATTATGCTATAGCACTTGATAAATACCATGAATTCGTGATTACCTAAAAAATATCGAATTAGACATTTTGGGGTTAGAAAATTATTTTATCCTGTAGTTACTCTGTCTTGATGTAGATTTTCCCGTATGATGTTCATTTTTTGAAGCCAGTTTTACTACTGATGTATTACTGACACACATGCATATGAGAAACATTTTCTTTAAGTGCATATCCATTCTGAAAGAGAAAAAAAAGTAATTAAATTTTTTTAAAAAAAATATTATTCTGAATGATAAAATATCTATCAATTCTTAAAAATGTATTTTTATATTAATCATATGCATTTTATTTCTTTTTTAAACGGAATATTTATAAATAATTTTCCCGACATGAAGACTTTTATTTAAAAGAATCATTTTAAAGTACAAGAGCTTTGATTAGTTTTATTTCGCATGAATCCTTTGAAATAAATGAAAACTAAAACACAAAAGAAGTCATATCAGTATTTTGAAATCGATAAAGCTATTACATCACCACATAAGTAGGTGAGATAATTTCTAAACTTTCTCGCGTATTATAACATGGTAAAGTTTTAAACAATTTTAAAAGAGATAAGAAGTTATCATAATTTGAATATAATTCAATTGCATGCCAACTGCTTCCTTTATATTAATAATGTAAATAAAGAACTTCTATCTTCAGATTTATCTTATAATAAATAATATTTGTTAAAAGTTTGAAATTAAGGTCTTTTTATTCCATTACTAATTTCATTAATATTTTAGGAACCAGAATTTCTTACATTTACCTTGAAAAATAAATTGTGTGAGGAAACTATTAATATTATTAAATATAACTGTGACAGTAAATACGCAGGGAATTTTCTGCCCGTCATTTATAAGTAAATAAAAAATTTGAATCAATAGTTTTCCCGTTACTTTAGATTTTTCTAAGAGAATAGAGACAGTAACTCTACGACATATAAAATGAGCATGTTAAAGCAACTGTAATGAAGTGAAATTATGTTTGCTTGTGACGCTTTGCAGATCTTATGGAATTTATATTCTCTGATGCTCTTTAATTAGTCTAATAAAAGACTGTGATAAGTCTTTTGAGTCGGAATCAGTCGAAAATAGCATTCATGCTCCAAGAGCAAAATAATACGATTGTATGGAGGTATTTAATATTCACAGCGTGAAATTTGACATTTTCCAAAGCACTTTGTCCTAATCATTAGGAATTATATCAAACGAATCTGTGAAGCGTAAACAGCATGTCTTAGGAAACATGCCGAAAATGAAAATGAGCGTAAACGAGAAATGGATAAAAATGAGACTGTTTCATTCGTTTCGATTAAATGAAGAGAGCGTGAAGCAAAAGTGAAGTATTAAGGAAAAAGGAATGCTTCAGAAAAGCAATGGCTTATAAAATCAAAAGACAGAATGAAAATAAATTAAAATTATAAGTAATATAAATTTTGCCATATAAAAAAGTTCATATCAGAAAAAAAAAACCTCCAAGCTTTTAATCATAAGTTGATTCGGAATTATCAATTTTAAAAGCTTCATGAGCCAAAATTATTGAATTTTTGTAAAAAAAATATTGATTTCCTAAAAATGGTGCTATTATTGAGCTAAACAAAACTATTTAGGGAAAAATATGAAACATTTTAGTACATTTCTGGCATAACGTTTAATTACATTACATTTTCTATTTTGTTATGCAAATTTATGTAATTATAAAAATCAGTGTTTTTAGTTTCCATGTTCATGTTGGGGTTCGTTATAATAGTTATTGTTATAAATTTTAATTTTAAAATAAAATTTATGCCCTATATTTTAACAATTAATCTGTTGCTTTCTAAAACATTTAATTGCTTACACATCAAAGTGGAAACTATTTGTTGCTTTGAAATGAAATTATCATTTTAAAAATTCAAGAGAAAATAAATTCGTATACTTTGTTTTAAAATTATTTTAGTTGACAAACTTTGCATTTAAAATTTAAAAATAAATATGAACAAACTTCATGACTTAGACCTTCACGCTTTATTTATTTTTCCCTCAGCACTTTACTTTTATCATACACGGCAGTTTCCAATGATCAAGTAGAGTTTTTTACAGTAATCGAATTTGCTAGGGTTGAATATGGTTCTTCCGGTATCTGCCTGGAAACATATGAAAATCAGTGACCTAAATATTCGATGACCGTTCTCACATTCCCTAGTGTCTACAAAAGATGAGGGATCAGAGCAGCTGTTGCCTTCGATTCAACAAGACTATCTAACCTTCCCACATAGAAAAAAAGCCCGTGAGAACGATGCTGAGCTGTGGTGGAACGCCATAAGCCCAGCTGAATATTCCAGTGGGAAGGAAAGGATTGACCTAAATGTTGGAGAACAAAATATATAACCGTTTCCGCAAGTCTACTTTTCCCTGTAATACATTCAAATTATTTGGGAAGGGGGTATTTTTTTTTATTTGGTTCTCGTTCTAGGCTTCTATGTCAAGGTTCCGGGAACGCATTTGTCGAACACGAAAAATAACATTTCAGCATCACTAAAAAAATTTCACAAAATGTGAGCCTCATTTCATCGATATCCTATCTGTGCTAGATCTTGGATAAGATTTTGAGAAATTGTCGCTCAACAACTCATTGTAGAGTTCGATGATGTAAGTAATGTAGTGTAATGCTCACTTAGTCATATCTTATGTTAAAGTATTATTGTTTTTTTTTATTTTGTGAATTAAAATAATTTCTAAAAATAACAAATAACAATGATCTAATTCAACAAATAAAACCAAATGGAATAATTAATTCATAAAGTGATGTGTTATAGTGATTATTTTGATTGGATATAACAGGAATTAGATAAGAAAATTTTCAAGAAATGTGAACCTCTTATTCTTTTGTGGAATACCGCAGGATTTTATACAACGTGGATATACGTATTATGTACTGTGTGTAAAAATATATATGATATCTGGAATTTTTATTCCAATCGACATTTCAATAATTTGCATTTCAAAATGACTAAAAAAACAACTTGCGTGATGCAATAAATTACCTGAACTCTTCTTTGTGTTTTCAAAAGGAATATATCTTTCTTGTGCCATAGAAGTCTTTTGACAAATTGCACCTATTAAATCATTCTTCAAGGTAAGTACAAGTTTTATAAGAATGGAGTATCATTTAAAATGTGGTCTCAATTACAAAGTAGTAAGTAGTAAACTTAAATATGGGCATTGAGAGTAAAATTAATAATATTTAATTTCAAAATCACTTTATATCAATAATTTACAACAGAACAAAAATGTATCATTTGAATCAATTAATAGAACAACATGACTCAGAAAATGAACATATTTAAACTAAATGGAAATGGATAACAAAGCAGATGAATAGCTTTATTAATATAAAATTTATTAATTCTCACAATTCACATATGACTTTAGCAGATGCTTCAGATTGATAAAACTATCGTGATCTTGAAAAATGCGTGAATAGCAGCGAATGCGAGAAAATGTAAGTTCTACGGAACCTAAGCCCGGATCATCTTCGAAAATTATCATTAGCGATTGTTAGTACGTTCACACATCTAGTAAGTTCAACCTTTTAACTTCTCTCTTAATGAATCCGAAATTCTAAACTCAGCGAGATACTGTCATTTTCACATTGCACTTATCGATTCGAGAGTTTGTCTTATCCGTGAACTTTCAAGAATTGTTCGTAGACAATAGAAGAGAGTTGTCGATGCGGAGGACACTCATGCTGTTTTTATTTTTGTTTTCCTCTTCAGTAAAAGGGCCATTTTCGAAACGCACTCGATGCGGAGGTCGCAAATATTATTGAATATTTGTTCGCAGGAACTCCTCGTAACATTAGCATATGTTCTGACGAAACAAATGATGACGCTTTGAATTAAAGGTAAGCACAATACATCGAATAACATTAGGAACATGAAAGTGATGAAAGATAAGCGGAAAGAAATCGAATTCATTTTACTGTCTAAAGCAGAGCAAAGCAGATATTTTGGAAACAAAATAGGGGAACAAAATTCTTAGTGTCAAGCACCTGTGTCTGTGGGTGTATAACCTGTTAAATGCTAATGCTGGAATTGTTGTTGGCTAAGAAGTTTCAACAAGTAAATTTTTCTCAGTTGTAGAGTAAGTAACAAAAGAAAGGACTGAATAGATTCGTTTACCAGATTGCATATGATAATTTTGAAATCTAAGCTATTGTTGTTCATATCAAAAACTGAATACCTAGATGTTGCAACATTCTTGTGAAACTATTTTGCAAACCTTTTGACTCTTTATAGGAACATCACCCAGTGTATGAAATCCAAGAGTAAAAGTTTTTCTTCAATTATTAAGTTAAATACATCCAATTATGATCACTTATATTTTCATATCATTCAATAGATCAAGACAAATAATAAACATGCTATCAGTATATCAATGTACTTAGTATTTCGTGGGCAAAAATCAAATTTTTTGTGTTAGAACCAACAAGTTCTTAAATACTATATTTTACTCTAAAAGAATAGATTTAAAAACAAACACAGTGACAAGTCATAATATGATTTATCAGTCGTATCTAAAAATGTCCTTTTTGATAAAATTTTTTTTTGTTATTGAAATGTGTTTAACTTTCTTTAAGGACGAGGGAAGTATGTTTACCTCCAGTTTTATCAATTCTTAAATAATAAATGTTAGAGCATGATGAAGAAAGTATTATTATATAAATCTTTATTAAGACTTTATTTTATAAATCCGTTTCCTTTCATGTAGTTCTACATAACATTGAATATAAAGAAGGCAGTGAGCTTAAATACACTCAAATTGATGGTAGTAAGCATACTTCTCACTAAAAAAGGGTCTCAAAAATCAAATTAATATTATCTAATTAATTTAATGAAATTAACATTTAAAACAAGTTTAATAATAAAAATATTTTAACATACCATTTATAGAAAAAAATGGCATTGTAAAATGTTAAATGGCTAATGATGACATTTATTGGAAATAAAAATTGTTTATAAGGTTATTCAAGTCCTACGAAGTATCTAAAATGTTGCTTTCACATACTAAAACAGAAGTTCAATTATATATTAATGTAACATTTTGAGTATGTAGTCCGCGTTATGGTATTAAACATCATGTTTTCATAATAAATGTTAATGTAAATTTTATTCAATTTTGTTATAATCATTATTTCAGTTAAATAATTAAATATTTCCTGATAAGCTCGTTAAATTTATTAAATATTAAATCTTTATAATTAATAATGCATCCATGTTAACATATTTATTTCCTTAAAAAATTGTCCATAAGGCACATTCGAGTTAACATTTCTATAGTTTTATTGCTCGCTTCTTATTAAAAAATTTCAATAAAAAATTGAAAATACAAACCGAATATTACCCTTAAATTCTTTATTATATTATACATATTTAAGGTAGCAATCCCCATTATAGAAATGTTATGCATTTGATTTTATCGTAAAGAATGTATCGCTCATACAAATAAGTGAGTCTTAAAATCAAGACGTAAACCTTGCAAATTAATTATCAGATGAGCATATTAAAAGAAACGTTTCATAAAAGGAAGAATAGTCAAACATTGAACGTCATCGTAAATATTTTATAGTTTTTTTATTCGTTGATTAGCTTTTCTCTAAAGTATAGTTTGTATTATTGATTGTATTTTTTGGAATATAGAAATGTCTACAATTATCACGATCTTTGCTGAGAAATTTGGTGTTTAAGTCTGACATAGTTCTCATTATATTATCCATGCACCCATATTTCCTCATGATCCCCAAGTGGCTGGCTGGTATCCCATAAATAGATAAGTTCGCTTTCAATGAAGAAATAATTTGAAATTACAATTTCAAGGGAGTTGCTTTTCCTTAAGTTTTCCATCTTTTTTTAAATAGTATATTAAAGCTCTAACTTTTGATCACATTAAAAAAAATTTAGTGATCATTAATGCTTCTTATTTAAATAATAATGTATTTATCATAGATTTAATTTTAAGTTTTCAACAATCATTTTTGAGAAATTATAAAATAATTCATTCAAATATAATACGATAAACCATTCTGACACATGAATATTATACTTAAAATAATGTTATATATTTTTTTGTTAAATTTAAATTTTATTGTATCAATAGAACTATTCAAATAAGAACTGTCTCCCTGAAAAATAAAACTTTAAGTGAAACCTCCTAAAATATAAATAAAAAACAAAGAGATCTTAAGCTATGCGAGTTGAATAAAGCTCATTGTTGAACTAAAAACAGATTTCAGTGAAGAGAACTATTAAAGGTCTTACCAAATTAGTTCTTATACGTTTAGTTTGGCTACTGGGGAATCTTTTTATATTTTTAATAATATTTTATGAGATTTTATAATAAAAAAACTGGTGTTGGTTTTGAAATTAACTGAGAGTTTTTAGTCACGTTTAAAAACAAATCTAACAGTTACCAAATTATAAATTTTTTTACTAAACAGCAATTATTTCATGAATATTGCTCAATCAGATTCAAGCACTGTAAAAATTAAGTTTTATTCTTATTTTGCAACTGCCTACTTAAAGAGAGAACTGTTTTGAGAACTATAAATATAACTATGCTTGCCATTTTACAACTCTAAATATATATTTTTCATAGAACACAGCATTATAATCTGAAACAATTTTTAAGACATAATTAACTTTCAGAAAATGCAAGTGTTCTACTCTTAAATTTTATTAAAAGAAAGCTTGATAATTACACGCTCTTTAGCTATGTTAAATTTGAATAAAATTTAACTTTCACTCCAAGAACTGCGAAAAATAACTAAAACTCTTAGCAGTAAAATCTTAGCCTCAGCTTCTAAAATATATTATAATTACTATGTTTAGACATTGATTTTTTTTTCTTCGTGATTATGACGAAATCACAAATTAATGACGAACTAAAGATTCTTAAGAATTTGTACTCAATACTTTATTTTTATAACTAAATATATGACCCAATATCAGTGTTTAAAATAATTAAAAACCAATGTAATATATTTTAAATATTTCAGATTTAACATTGATTCTTTCAATCAATTTTAATGAATTTATAAATAAAAGTTTTAATTTAACCACTTATATACTTTTCTACAGCACGTACTCATAAGTCTTTTGTATTATTATTATTTTATCAACTGGGATTGCTGTAGAGCGGGAATTATTTTATTTTTTAAAATCTTTCAAAAAATAATCTAGAAAGTGAGGCAAAAGAAAATAATTTGTTCTTAAAATTCTTTGATCAAAATAAGCATTAGTTTCATTCCATTGTCCCGTTTTCTTTTGATTTATAAATGACTTAAAATTGAAGAATTAAAAAAATTATATTAGAGGTCACAATGTATTAGCTGATATAAAGTATAAATAATACATTATGGGAAAAACTATTAATTAAATTTAACATACTTTTCTGCAGAAAAAATAAACAAAAAGTGACTCATATCAAAAATGTTATTAACACAGAAATAATTTTTGTTCACTTAATGATTTTTTACTGCTTTTTTTTAATGGCAATCAAGTTGTAATTTCTTCAACAGAATCTATTTTTAATATTACTGATTTATCTATATGATAATAAAATAGTTCTAAATCAGAAATTAGATCATTTAATTTCAGACTTCTCTATATGCATTGTATATTTGAAAAAAATCTTGGTGTAACCTCAGGTTAGCCGTCGTTTCTTTCCTTTATCATCTACCCTGCTGTTGTTTTCTTATTAAATTAGAAGCTTTTATTATTACTAATTCAATTCTGTTTACATTGTGATACCTTTTATTTCCCACATAAAAACTAAAACAGTTGTGATTTTCACAAGGAAAAAAAAAACTCTATTTAGAGTTATTTTCAATGAATTACTCTATAAACGCGTATTAATATATCTGATATGTTAATATTCAAATAATTTTGCTATATATCGTAAATATATTTTAAAATTTGAGGAAATGTACTTTAGGAATAGCTCCTATGCAGTAAAATACAAAATTCTAAAACTAAAAAAACCCCTAAAAATATTAAATGTGTTCTAACTTATATGTAGCTTTGTTGCATGGTTGGTTAAAGGAGATTTGTTCCCCATGTCCTTGAGGTACCAATAAATAAAATGCTATGCCAATTAACTAAATATTATTTCTACTTCATTAAAATGAATAAATTATTCTATGACATGAAATATGGTTCCATCCTTTAATATTCCATCACATATTTAAGTTTGACAGTTATCGTGAGCGATTTCAATACCTGTTTCTCGTAAACAGCCAGGAATATGTAAAAGAATATTCTGATTATTTTAAACCTCAATTTGTAGATTAAGAATACTTATATAATCTTATATATTTTGTTACTGATCTTAATCTATTAAAAAGGTAAATTTAAATTTTGATATGAATACTAAATATCAATCACACTCACACACATATAAATCTCAGAATCATAAGCAATAGAGCCTCTTATATAAGGTGCTAAGAGCACAATTTTCATTAGAGGAAGCAATAATTTAATATTTCTAAAAATAAAAGACAAGTTAAAATAATATATCATTAATTACTTTTTTCGTTTTATTTTTTTTTGTATTTTTCTAGTAAAAAACCTAAATAAAGCATTTAAATAAGTGTTCCATCAAAGTACGTGTATTTTGATATTTCTTCCTTATAGCTGGTTAAATAAGGATTAAGAGAGTTTATAATATAACAGAGAAAAATATGAAAGACAATATATTGTGATTTAATTATAAGATAAAATTTTAATTAAAATAAAATTTGACTATATATTAAAGTAAAACTATCATTTGATTCGTAAAATCGTAAGACATCATTGGCTCCAAATAAGTCTTTATAAAAGGAAATCGGTTACAAAATTTCAAATCAATATGAAACTAAAGTTCTATGAATTGTTATGAAGTTCAGTATTTTGAAATTTTTTAAGAAAGAATAAGTCAACTTTTTATTATCAGATAAATATATGATTTAATTGAGGATCAATTACTGTAACTGATCACAGAGAATTGTATTAAATGTATATATAGGAAATTAATAGGTGAGGTTTACTGAAGAAGCTTTAATTTCTATTTGGATATCTCTTTTAATAATTAAAATAAATGGTTAAACTATTTTTTCATGGATATTTATGCTTCATATATTTTTTATTATATTTTATACATAAGTATTATAAATATTTTATGTAATATAAATAATTCAAAACATAAGTAAAAAAGTTTCACTCATTGCATCAGGTCAAAAATAGTGATACCTAAATGTTCTGTTACAATACTTTAAGTTTCCTCTTCCCTGAAATGTTTAAATTAAAACCATAGATTAAAAAATAAATCTTTAAAATATGCAAGAAAATCATAAGTTTCAGACATCTTTAAGCTTTTCAAAAAATGTCTTAAGAAAATACATTTTAGGAAAAACAGTTGTTTTGTAAAAATGTTGATGAAATTTAAGTTTCAATAAGTATAAAATTTTAATAAGTTAATTTTAATTAAAAATTTTATTATAAATAAGTTAAGTATAAAATTTTAGCTTAATTTTTTCCAGCATTCCAAAGAGAATATAGATTAGAGGCTTAGAAAATTCCTATCAATAAATTCATTTACTTATATACATATTATACTAAATAAATTATGCCAATTAAAACTTAAATGTGGAATTTTGAATCAATTATATTCGGAAACTGACATTTGGCATTTCTAAACTTAATTTTCAAAATTGTTGTTTTGCAATTAGGTGTCATTGAAAATTATTTAAATGGTTGCTTTAACTGTACTTATACTCGTATAGCTACAATAAGTTTCAAAAACGCTCATGTTTCCTTGAATATATTTTTATTGGGTTTCTTATATTTCCTGTGAATCAGGTTTCATATTCTAATTCATGCACTATTCACAATGTCAATTATTATTTTCTTTTCAAAACATGAAAATAATTTAGGTTGAATCTCATAACATGCTTTCAACTTGAGTTCCTAATTTTAATTTTACGAAGACCTTTGTTCTTGATTAAATTTATTTTACAAATGTTAAGTGTATTTGTGTTACATATTTAAAACAGATATAGTAAAATTATATTAATAGTTATAACAACTGAACACATTTAACAAATACTTTAACACTCTTTACAACTAAAATCAGCATAGCTTATTAAATTATCTACGAATATTCAATTATTTTAGACATGACATTGAAAGAAAAAGTTTCTAAAAAACTGAATAGCTCTGAAATAGAAAGGTAATTTCTAGTACATTGTACTATCTATAAGAAGTTGAATATATTATACTTATTCGAACTTATAATTTAAGTTAATTTCAAATAAACACTACAAAAACAGAAAAGTTTCAAGTATCGATGATGTCTGAATTGAGGCTCAATGATATGTTAGTAATTGTTGTTTGTTCTGAAGTTTCAAAAGAAATTTACAACAGTTCAATAAATAAATTCATATAAAGAGAATAATATTTTGTGAAGGTTTCTGAGTGATTTCCAGACTCTTTGAAAAATCTTTTTCATGAATTCTTCAGGAAACATATCATGAAATGCTTATAAAATACGCTATTAAAAAGATATTAGTTTTATTGAATGAATACAGATAATAATATTTATTTATTCAGGAAGAAAAATTGTTTTTATCAGAGAAGTTCTCGAGCCAAAAAGTCTTTGAACATATAATTTTCTGGCTTACGACAACCATCTAATTATTTGCGAAGTAAAAATTATGCATATATTTTCTTCGATAAGGATACTTATGTTTAAACTATTTGAAATCATCTCAAGTGTAGCAAATTAATGTAAATACAGAAAGATATTCATACTATCCTAAATGTCATCACACACAAATGGAAGAATGCTAGAAACTATTTCAATCCAGTACTTCCATATAAATAAGTTTTGAAACGAAAGATTTCATTTCAATAAGGCAACTTTTTATACAAGCTCAAGTAATTATTCCAAATGCTATGCAGGAAATTCTGCAAATAGTTCTTTATACCAAAAGTTTGCTAATTTTAAACAACAAAAGATTTTATATATATATATATATATATATATATATATATATATATGTGTGTGTGTGTGTAGTATATATATATACTAAAATCAAGATTTATTTATTGAATATTTTTCTAACTGTTATAAGAAACTAATGTAAAGAAAGCCTTAATTATGAAAATAATATTTCGTTTTTGAATAAATTTAGACAATTCGGCCTTGAAAAGTATTATAAATTTGAATCGAATTGATTACATTACTTAAGTGTATGCAGAAGTTAAATTATAGGTATGGTGTACCTGTTTTATTTCTGATTTCAAGAGAAAGAAACATTGAATGCAGTAAATATTCTCTGAATTGATAATGCAGGGTCAAAACTTTGAAAGAAAGTTTCACGAATATAATTTTTTGGGAAGGATATATGTTGCTCGAATAGTTTTTTTTATTCTATATATCGCAAGACTAAGAATTTCTAAAGGGTTTCGGTGGATAGATTTTAATTGTTCCGCATAAATCTTAAAAATCAAAACCATTTTCTCAATCAGATATCTATAACATCTCAGAATACAGCTTCAGAAAATGTTTTGTATTAAAACATCATTAAAACACTGAAAAAACACACAGATTTTATTTCTCAAAGACAGTTGAAATGATGAAAACCTCAAAATAGTAAAGATAATTCCTTGAATAACACATTTTCTAAGCATTTAATAATTAGAAAATATCTAAATCAAATTCAAAAATATCATATTGCATCTAATGAAAGTATTATTTATGTACTTTACGTTATAAAAAATTTCAAATGAATTCAAATAAATTGGTTCTTACTCAACATATCTATAAGATTTCAGTTTCCATACTTTTAGTATTAAAAGCAGTTATTGCACTAAATATCATTATCTAATTAAATCAACTATTCAAAGTAATTCGAATAATCTTTCGTAGTAATTTAACCTGTAGTCATCGAAATCGCCCAATAACAACTCTTATATTTATGAGTTATTTGCCTTGACGATGAAAAGTAAATATGACATGCAAACGAATTCAAATAGAAATTTTATCTAGCACTGCACTAAAAGGGATTATTTTCAATTACGTGCATACCGTTAATATCACTAACTGAAAGACAATCTGCATGTCGAATTATAAAATTTAAACAGAGTATATGTCTGGAAGTAGTACGACATCCATCTCAAAGTAAATAAAAATTATTTAAAGGTGGGCATTCAATAAGCTTAAATATTTGTTAGGTTGGGATATTTTTGCAAACTTGCCTTGGAAATTCTTTGAAATAGTTATTTAAACATCATTCACATTTATATGAAAATTTGGATTTACAATTTTCTATGTAAATAAATTCTTTTCATTAGTGACTTCTTTGAGACTCTTGTTTGATGACTAAGAATGCGGTCAAAAATTACTTGAACAGAGGAAACTCGATTTTAGAGATATTGATGAGTTAGTTAATATCTTAATTAAAATCACCAGGAAAACAAGAAATGTGTGTAAACAATTAGAAGTTTTTATATTCTTAATAGTTACAAAGAAAATTATAGCAATAATTTATAATTACAACTTATTTTCTTATACTAAAAATGTAATGGCTTGCTATAAGTTTCAAAGCATGTAATCTATGAAAAAAGTTACTATATTTTGCACAGTGAACAAGATTAATATTCTAAGAGAATTAATCTTTTTAGATAGGAATGTTTAAGATTGAGTTAATAACTTTAAAATGTTGCACAATTTTTTTCTACTTCAAAAAAGAAAAATAAGAAAGTTCTGAGACAATGAAATACAAAAAACACATAAATAGTGAGAAAAATAAAATCTATTTAATTGCATCTTTATAAATCAGAGTTTGTTTCATCTAAATTTATGTTACATTTCTGAAAAACTGTGTATATAGTTTCTTTTTCAATCGAACTATTTCAGCCACATAATTAAAAAATTTTCCTTATATGTTTATTCTTAAAAACTTCTTCACATAAAAAACACTATATCGCACAAGTGGATCTTAAGCTTTTACATAATTTTCTGTTCAGAAAATAGTCTAGAAAGTAAGCGATAGAAAACTGATTTGTCCGAAAATGTTTTCTAAAAAACAATTTTTCAATTACCCATGATCAAATTCTAAAACATTACACTTACAAATATTTCTCTTATAAAATGAACTAATTAACCACCAAACTATATACTAAACATTAAAGAAAAATTATTCCTTCTTCGTAACTTTGAAAAACATTTTGTTGCAAATGTAGGTTAAAAAAAGACAATTTCCTTCAAAAAAATTTATCTAAAATTCGAAAACGGAAAATTTTAAATGAGTACAAAATTTTGTTTTGTTTGAGTGAATCCTTGAAAAAAGGAAAAACTCACTTCTTTTATTTTTCTTTTTGTTTTTGAAATTTATTGAACTTGCATTTACCTATCTGCATTTCACGTGGCCGTTACATTTCTCAGGAATCTCCGTAGCATTGCGGTGGTCTTGTCGACGCTTAGGCTTAGTTCCTTAAGAAAAATTCATAGTTCTATAACCTTCATGACTTAAGAAGCCTTTTTACATTCTTTATTTAAAAAAAAAAAAAAAAAAAAAAAACCTGCAGAATTCCCTGAACAAAGAGGAAATTTTGAAAAATGTGGATGAATTTTAATATTAATCAAACAATAAAACGTAAGTATATAAGTTAAAGCAGATGTTATGATGACAACTTTACCATAGTATATCCAAGAAGTATATCTAGAAAATAATGAGGATAGTTAAAATTTCTCAATTTTCGTAAATAGAGTGTTATATTTTCCTTTTTTTTTTGGATTTCTGCATAAAATGCAAATTTTATCTTTTACAATGATACTAAAACCATAATAATATTTTGCTTTAAATGGTTAAAACAAAGCAAGTACCACTAGAAAAATAACTAATGAATTTCTATAATTCTGAAGAGTAATAGATTTGAAATATTTTTCAAAATCTATACTTTTTTAAAAAAGTTAGGTCTTCCCTTTTTAGAATATACATTAGACCCTAATGTCCAAATTTGACCCTTTAAATTACAAGATTTAAAATGTCTATGCATTACTACATGTACTTTCATATTTGCACCATTTAGTGTACTAGATATTTTCCCAAATTTTAACGCTTTCCTCAAAGACAAAAGTAGATTTATAATATCTTTGAATTTGGCTTTAAAATCAAGTCTTCTTTTAAATTAATAAATTAAATTTCTTAAAAGTGTATTCAGGAAAAGTCTGCTGAAACAATGAAATGCTTCAATCGCCACAGAATTAGTGTGGTCATAAATAATTGCATCAAAATTATCTTTATATATGAAGAATATTCTTTATCAGCCTGATAGCTTAAGAAATATGTAAGTAATTAACTTACCACTTAGAAAAACATTTAGTTTCTTCTCTTTATTAAAGCGTTTTACCTATTTTTGAGTCATCAATAAATGAAAGCTAAGAAATTATTGCGTCTTAAAATAAGCACATAGTCCTCTTTAGAGCTATTTAAAACTCAAATATATACGGTAAAATTATAGAGACTAAGAATCTTGTTATTTTATAGATAACTTCCGTAATTATAATCGAAATACGCAAGTAGAAATAAAGAAAAAACAGTGAAGGAAATTTAAATGTTTGTCAAATAAATATGCTTTTTGAAAATATTGTTACTTACACTTTCTTGATACTTTATTATGTAAATGAGCTGTCAAAATAATTTCCTCTCTGGTTAAAAAATGATATATTTTTCCCTTCGCAATAAAAGAATTATGTTTAGCTGCATAAAAAAAATCCCCCAAGCTAAGTAAAGTAAATTGAAGCAATTTTTTCTTCTTGTAAATATATTAAATAAATTTATTAGAATGAAAAGGGATAGTTTAAAAGGAAAATTCTGTGAGATAATTCAATAGATACATTAAGAAAACAAAAACCTTCTCTAGGTAAGTGTTCAAAATAAAATTTTACTAGTCCTACACGTAAAAGAGAATGCTATAGATTACGTTTCAGGAAAATTAATAATTTGCTCATAAAATAAATAAGTGCAATGAAATTTATTTCGGATCATTGTTTCATATCTATATAAGAAATCTTTCAAAATTTTAATTAATACATCTTGATTTGTGAAATGACATGCTTCCCATAATTCTGTACGTAATATGGATTTAATGACCTTCACAATTATAGTTTTACAAAGTAATAATCACTTATAGCTCATATGATTTATAGTTAACAAATGAATAAGTATGTTTAGTTCAAATTAAAAGTTTTTTTGAAAAATATAAAATATTTAATTGGCATTTCTTTTATTAGAAAACATTAATTTTTTACAAAATCTAATAGAATTCGAACCACTCTTTGTGAGCTGAATAAAAGCTAATCTGTCCTTGGGAAACTTAAAATCTTTATTTATAAGCATTGTTTTATTTTTTTAGAAAACCAAGGTTAGATCTACAAAATTTATGGATAACTTAAATCATAAATAAATCCAAAATTCTAGTACTAATATAAATTTAATTTAGATAAACAATTATTTCTTATTAATATCGAATGATCTTCGAAAAATAAACCATACCATCAGTTAATTTAAAATAAAAAATATTGCATCGTGTAAAAATATTCTTTATTGCATTATCAAAACATTATTATAAAATAAAACTTTATTGCATTATTTATTTAAGGAGAAACTAGGAGATTTATTTCCATTTTTTCGCATATTATATAAAGAATTTTAACTCCTTTGATACATGCAAAAAATTTTAATCTTAAAGTTATTTTAGTGATTATTGCATGTTGAAAATTTTCACACGATCCATAAAGGCTTAAACATTCAAAACATATATTGAAACATTAAACATATAGTGTCTTTTATATTGAATTTTCATGCATTTAATTCTAAATAATAATTTAAAAATTTAACTTTATCAAATTATGAAGATCAAAAATTCTTATTTGTTTAGTTCAAAATAAACTCAAAACAGTCTCAGTATTATAATGTTTCATAAATATCATTTAGAGATTATACTCAAATTTCTAGAGGTTAATGAATCATATGATAGTTTCATTGCAATTTACACAAAAAATGGATGTTTTTCAATAGTTAAATCTGGCTATTCAGATTATTCGAAGAAATGTGCAGACGAATAAAATTCTATTCGTTTTTAAGGTACTTTTCGGTTAAATAGGAATTCACATTAATAATTTGAAAAATATATGAGAAAAATGTAAGTATCAAAAAGGGGGGGCTATGAAATAAATGTTTCAGTCAACAAAAATGATAAATAGTCGAAGAGCTTTTATGCAGAATTTTTTTTTCATTTAACAATCATGAATTCACAAACTGATATATATATATATATATATATATATACCGAAAATCCTTTAACTAATCGCGTTTCGTCTTGACATTATTTATAAAATAAAGCGCAATTGTTTTTCACAGTTGTGTTTTGATATTGTATTATCAGAGCTGAATCAAAACTTTTTTAAGAAAATTAATTTGATTAAAACAATTTTTTTAAAATATTTCTTTTCTTTTTGATACATTAACGAAAATTTTTAATGCTTTCAAAAATCTGAATTCTGTATAAAAAATTCTTTTTTTGCGTTCTCCACAAAACTGCTACTGAACTATAACTGTTTACCTAACTTTATATTAAAATTTAATGCCCTTAACTTTGCATTATTTTAAAACACAGAATGCTTAGCAAGTAATATTTATAATGATTTTCTAAATTAGGATGTCTAAAACTCGAAACATTTTAAATTATTTTGCTCATATATTTTCTTTTTATTATTGGTTATAGAATGCTAAGTGCATGTTAATTATTTAACAGCAACAGAAAGCATTTATTTATTTTCTGATTTCAAATAATTTTAAATCATGACTATTTAATCATACTTTTGAATTACCGATATATAAATAAACATACACTTGCCGTTATTTTTAAATAACGCAATATCTATAAAATATCTTCTTTGTTTTCTTATACATAAGCCATACTAAAAGTATAGAAAAATATTACAATATTATGTTTTGAAAGAATATCATTATTAAATAAGTTAAATATTCATCATTATTTGACATGTCCCCCTGCTTTTATTTGATGCTTCTGTTATATGAAAAATTAATGCACAAAATTACTGAATAACACAAAAACTTCAAAATAATCTTCCTTTCTTTTTAGAGGTTCTTATGTCTTACAATATATTAATATTCATGTAAAAAATGAGTAGAAAAGGAAAACTTTTAACCATTACTTTTGATTGATATAAAATATAAAAATAACTCTTGTTTGTTATTTAAACTCTAATATAAAAAAATTCTGTATTTACTTAAAAATTATTCGTAGGCTGCAAACAATATATTAAGAAGTATTGAAAAATATTATTTTAAAAGCCATTTACTCTGTATGTGTGTGATACAAAATATAAAATAAGCGGTATTATCTAAATTTTAAATTTACATAATAAATAGAACTATGTCCTGTCCGTATGTTTCTGAGAATTTTAAAAAAGTTTCTGAGAGTCTTAATATTTTTAAAAAAATTATTTTGTACGTTACACATAATAAGAATAACTCACGTGAGAAATTCTTAGTAAATTTATTAACTAAGACATTCTATCTAATTTACAATTTACACTTTTTTGAGTACTTTATAAAATATTTTGAAGTTTTAATAATATTCGATAAGAATAATTATTTATAATACTTAATAAATCGATATATAATAATTATTCTATACCTAATTGGGACTAATTTTAGAGGATTAACAAATATTATTCGAAATTTTTGAGGATTTGGAATTTTGAATATTCTTTATTTCACTCGGATAATTAATGGATAGATTATGAAAACCTTTCTCATATACATACTTTTTTTTGCTCATACATTCATATTATATATGAACAAATGAGTATGTGATATTTTCCAGAAAAAAAACCCACACACAATTGTATTTTTTTAAGTTCAGAGGAATTGTAAAAATATCTTATTAATAATTTTTCCGTTTCATGTTATTTTTTCATTGTCAAAATCCTGAAAGCTTCTCTGTATTATTTTTAAATAAATAGAAGCCTAATAAAAACTTTACTAATCAAAATTCCTTGGTGATGTATGAAAATGAATTAATAAATATGAACACACACAATGTAACTAATTTTAATTTTGTTAGTGTGGTAATAATAGAATTTGAACTAGAGATAGAACTAGAGTTGCAATTAAAAAATCTAGATTTAATCATTGACTTAACTGTAAATATAGAAGATGAAAAATTGCAAACATTTAAGATTTCTCAAAAAGTTTCTTTAATTTATATTTTGATGTATCTATTTAAGTACCCTTAAAATTAATTGTCGACAATAATATTTAAAAGCAATAGAAAACTAATATTAATATGTATGAAATAAAATGATTTTAAAAATGATTATTTATGTAGTAAAAACTATTAGAATAAAAGCAAAATATAATAAAAATATAAGTGATGAAAAATTTATGCATTGTTGCAAAGGGTAAGTAAAAGAATAAATAAAAATTCAATATTTCACATTGAAAATTGCATGGAAATGAATCATTATAAAAGCATGTAACATTCTTTCTATATTTATAACTAGGGCTCAAGAATTATATATTTAAAAAGAGTTTTAGCAAAGGATTGTTCTGTTGAAAATAACAAACACAATTTTATTGAACTGTATACAATACAGAATATTAAAAACAAATTAATAATTTTAAAAATCAGTAAGCTGAAGTCCCTGAGATAGAAATTCGATGAAGGTATTGTTAAATAACAGCAAAATTACTATTTGCTATTATACAGTAAATGTAGTCTATAATGAAAAGTTAGTGTTAAATGCTATATAAATATACATATTTAGATATATGTAAATAATACATATTGATACGTAATAGTATATATTATTTGCCTGCTTCTCAAAGAATAATTTATTGCCAATATAAAATAGAAATTTCAAGACAATATAACGGTTAGTGAATACAGAGCTTGAGAATCAAATGAAGTTTTGTTTATTTTGGTGTTTTAAATTCATATAATAAATGTCAAGATCTTGATGTACTGAATATGAATTCGTCATATATTTTAAGAGCATGAGCTGAACAAGAATTTCCTTTACATATTTTGAAGCAAACGTTTTCTTTAAACTAAAACTTAAAAAATAAACTTGATTAAATAAACAATACAAATTGGACCAATTGGAAGCAATCATTAAAAACCCCTGAATACTTGAAATTAAATATGCTATTCGGAGTGTGTTCCACTATTTTGTAAATGGCCAATAATTTTCTACAAAAACTTTATTTCTGATGAGTTAACAACATATATTTAATTTGATAAACCAAGAAAAAGAAATAAATGGAGAAAATATTGAAACAATTTTGTTTCAAATGGAAAAACTGAAATTAAAATGTGTTTTGTCAATAAGAATTTTGACATTACTAAATAAACGTTTTTATCATCCCTTTCAATTTTTAATCACATTTTTCTAGATGGGGGTATCCACAGTTTCAACTGAATTGATGCAATTTCTCTCAGAACTAAATGTACAAATAAATATATTCCGAATATTTATGAAATAAACCATTTGATCAAAAATTAAAATAATTCTTCACAGCTACACTTTAAAGGATAAACATTCTTTTATTTAATTTTAATAAAAATTTCTTGGTTTCATTGGTTAGGAAATGTCTTTTCCGATTCAAAAATATCTTGGTTTTAGCATTGCATTATGAAATTTTAACGATTACCTTTTCAAAATATAGTAAAAAAAATAATAAATAATAAATCTTCAATGCAAAAGGTACAATTTCTGTAAATTTGCAACAGATTTAAGGAAATCGCTCTCTTTATAAGGATAATAAATAGCTATTAGAAAATCATATTAAATATATTATATATGCAAAAAATCCTTTTATGCAATGGATTAGAAATTGAACTAGATGTTTATTTAGTAAATTTTAGAGTGTTACCCATCCTTCAAAAAAATTAAATCTTTAACTTCTTTGTGTGAGTCAGTTTTTATTTACAGTGCTAGTGTACATTGAAATCTTATTTTCAATGAATTTTTACAGAGACTATATTAGAAACTTAAAGTCATTAATTAATTTATCTTACTTATTGAACACTATCAAATTCTAAAATACTTTAATGCTAAGCTGTCAATGTTTTTAGCAGACAAAATGAATCATTCAAAAAATTATATAAATTAAATAAATAACAGTAATATGAAGATCTCAAAAGAAGAAGATTTTATACATTTCGCTACAGTGAAAATGACAATTATTTGTATCATGTCCGTTATACCAAACTTTGGGGATTACTGTAGGTAGTAATACTCAGCAAATTACTGATATTTAAATAAGCTTCAAAATATATAATGCAATACAATAAGAAGTAGAAGTTATTTTTCAGAAAATATTACTAAAATTATTAAATTGATTTTGTATCTTACTTAAAAGCATATCACATAAATTTAATAAAACTGATCTCATAAAAAATTCCAAAACATATTTTATTATTTTGAAAAAAAAGTAAATCTTTGTAGAATACTAAAATCCATCTTTGAAGAGATAAAAGAAGTACTGTAAGAAAATAAGTTAATATTTCAAGCAATGAGTTGATTTTTAAAATTTGATTACCTATTAAGTTCTTAGATATTCTTAAAATATTTTTATGTGTGTCACTGATCTGAAATTTGAATGTAAACATCAATGTAAAAAACTTTTACAGGGAATTTTCAAATGTCATAAGTTTTTTAGTAATATAAAATTCACTTCTCTAAAGAGAGTCAATTTAATCTATCACCTTTCTTATTATAAAATTGCAAAAGTCCTTATCTAACATTAATTAATAAGAATTTTCATATTTTAATATTCTTTGCAGTAAAGTAAAATAATATCATAGAAAAATTATCAGCTTCGCATTGTCGAATTTTTGTCGTATCTCTGATGTAACTGAATCATAAATAGAAGTAAAATTAATCATTATCCGCTCATCGTCCCACCGCTTTGATATTTTAAGTTGTGTAAATTGTATTATTTTCTCTCCTCTAGGCACTCTTTTGATAACTGGTTTGAGACCGAGAAAATCTAATTTTTCGGCATAAAGCCTTCACAGTAAAAGTTCCAATTGCATCCATTACATCGCTTTCATTTGATATACTCCATGTTTAAAGAAGTAATTATTAATACAAATAGATTATTCCAGTTTTATGGGTCGTTCAATTTTTATTAATATATGTCTCATTAAGAATAGAAATATGAGAAACATACCTTGCGAAAAGTTTTGTAATTACAACGCATTCGATATAATTTTGGGTTCAATCATATAATCTCATTATGTTTGCAACTATAATACACCAATGTAATTCGTAGGGATAATAAGGAGAAAAGACTCTTGTTTCGCCATTTTGTCATTGCAGATTATCTTAACGGTTACACTTCAATTAAAATTTTTAAATCTTTGTGAGAAGCTAATTAATACCTTAGATGAAGTCTTCGGAAAAAGAAAAAAAAGGCCAAAGGGCTTAGAATTTTTTGTACTCTTGATAGTTACATAGAAAATTATATAATTTATTTTTAATTAGTGCTTATTTTAGACTCCAACCTTAAGAATTTTCTGTAAATTTCAAAGCAAGTAATATGTAAAAAAAGATATTATTTTTTGCCCAATTAACAACTACTAATATTTTGTAAGGCTTTCAAATAATCGATAGCAATTTTTAAGGTTGAATTTATTGATATATTAAAAGGTAGCACAATTTTTCCACTTCAAAAGTGAAAGCAGAGCAACCTCTGAGACAATTAAATACAAAAATGATATGAACAAAGATAAAAATAAAACTAATGAGTTATTCAAGGTTTGTTTATCCTAAACTTATCTTTACAATTTTTCTTAAAAAGCTATTGAGATGGGGTTTTTTTTCACCAAGCAATTTCAGACCCATTACCATCTAATTGTTTTCAAATGCTTAATTTACCAATGTAATTCGTAAAGATAGTGAAGGGAAATGCTCTTGTCTATCCATGCAATTGCCTAAGTGAGGGAATTTTTTTCAAGGGATTTTCGCTTTCCAACATGAATATCGATATTCAATTTCATTACATTAGAATATATAAAAAGTCAACACGTTATCCTCTCAAAAGATTTATTGTAAATTAATTACTCTCTGTCGATAATAACTTTATAAATGTAATGATATTAAAGTGCATGCCCAAACATGTATTTTTACATTAGATGGATACAATTTTATTAATATACTCATATGTTTTCGAAGCTATAATTTTTATTTTCGAAAAATATTGTACAAAAGTTTTAATATAAATATACTTTTATTTTATCATCTAAATTTGTAAATCACAAGATACATATATATATATGTGAGTGTGTTTGTGTCACACCTTATGTTTTTTTCACGCATTAAAACATATTTATTTTTATAAGCTATTAAGAAAAATTTACAATACTCAGAGAAAAATCAATTCAACTTTTTACTTCTTGAAATACAAGTGTAATAAAACTTATTTCATTACACTTTGAAGTAACCTTATAAGAAGTTGTACTTCTTCTTTAGAAATGTGTATAGTTATCTGTATTAGAGATCCGCATGAAATGAAAGCTTACAACTGAAGGCATAAATATAGACTAGAAGCAATTGTTTTTATATTTAAATAGATTCAAAGAAAAACATCGTATATCAATCAAGTTCAGTAAAACTAAATTTATTCATTAAGGAAATCTTAGAATCACTATCAAATCAAAATTTTAATAATCAATATTTTTTAAATATTTATTGAAAAAAAATCCTTTGTGACTCTTACCATGCACCTAACATTAATTTTATTCTGACATTATTATGGAAAAATAATGTCTTAGTATTTTTTTAAATACTGCTTATTGTAATTCTAATACATTACATTCTTATTTAAGCATCTAATATTTATATGTACTTCACCTTTGGAGATTTTGTCTTCTTTTGCTTAAAATATCTTTTTCATGATCAAACTACATTATTTCTTACTAATTTTGTTCATGCTATAGCTTTAAATTTAATTAAAGTTTCTTTTTAAATTTCTTTTTCTAATCTTCTGACATCCGTATATAAAAGGATTTGCCTTTGTAAAGTACATTCATCACATTTTTTACCGCTATTGTCACATTATTCCATTATTATTCTTTAATGTTGGTTTCTAAGCATTTATTTAAAATAAAGAAATTTAATATATGATTTCTCGAAGTTGTTCAAATGTCAAGGAGCATTTTCTTTGGATGATATGAAATTGCTTTTAAACACTGTTATTTCAGTTTGTTACGTATATTTCTTTTGATTTTATGTTATATATTTGTAACTATTCGGTTATTTATAAATAAAACTTATTTTATATATTTTATAATAATTTATCTGTTTATATTCGTTTAATTTATTTCTTTCAGGACACTTTCTCAATACACATATTTTTCTAACTAATATATATATATATATATATATATATATATACTATTTATATAAATACCTACAACAGTCTACTCTAACTATTTTCAAATTTATCATTCATAAAAACATAGAATGTATTTTATTTTTAACTTCCACTTACTAACATATTAGAACTAGCACGTTAAGGTGAAAGAAACATTTTGTTAATTATTTTGAAGTTCATTGTCTAATGAATAGTCAACTTTAACAAATAAAATACGAAATAAATTATTTTAAATAATACGAAAATAAATAATAAATATACAACCACATTTTCTGCATTTTTGTTTATCTTTAAAATTGCAGTGAACAGTTATTGCATAAATTTTGTAGATATATAAATACAATTCCATCAAACTTTTAGAAATATTCTAGAAAAGAAGTGTGTATATGTATCATATATTTCCTTAGATTATTCGTATATTTAGATTCTTAGATTTATATTCAAATCTACGAATATATTAGTTTTTTTATGCCTATAAATAGTTGCTTTTCAATGAACCTGTCTCTAAATAAATTACTTTTCGTCCTAGGTAGAACTCAAGGTTGCAAAATAATGAATATTGTACAGAATAATATAATAAGTAATTAGAAGACTCTCTAGAACTCTTTAGAAAGTTCTTATACTGTTTTAGTCCTATATTATTTCTAGTTTCTGAGACTAAATGTACATTTTTAACTATTAATGTTTTTTAATAATATCTAAGACAAAAAAAAGTATTGTAGATTTGCTCCCTTTATTTTAAAAATAACAGCTTTTTAAGTAATTTCTATAAAATGCTTATGCCCATTTATATTCTAATTTATTTCCAAGAAAAATGAATCTTATTATTTGTAGTAGTGTTTTTAAGTAAATAATGTTTCTTGTCTCAAGTTTTAAGATTGGGGTAATTCATTAAAACACTCATTGAGAGAGATATTTGGTTTATGAATAGAAGTCAAATATTCTTTCAGTTAACTAAAAGACGCAAAGTAGTTTTTATTCACAAAAGATAAAAATATTTAAGAAAAGAATTGATTATTTCAGAGAAACAAATGGAGAGGTTTCAGATAGTTAATTTAATTTTCTTTTCCTTTTTAGTTGAGAATCAAAATACTGCATGACTAGAAAATTTAAAAGCGAACAGATAGAGGTGATAGTTTGAAAAAGAAAATAGTCTTCAGTTTTTGAATAATGTAAAAAGCTGAAAAGAACATTAAAAATTATACATGGTGATACATTAAGAAAAAATTGTTAAACTCCGGTATTGCTATTATGTTCAACACTTCTATCAAAAATTCATATACTGCCAATTTCTGAAAAGTCCAATCATCTCGTCAGAGATACATTAACACTTCGTTGACCGTTTCATAAAGGAGTACAAAGTTCCAAATGAATGTCTAGTGGATTCCATAACTACTCGTCGCCTGCCCATGTGTAGAGAAAAGGTCCTATTATTCCTTAATCATTCGTCCAAAATACAAATGAATATGTTATACTGAAAGTGATTTCTCGCATTTTTCTCTCTTTCGAGAAAACCATTATTGAATATCTAACTCTAATGGTAAGCTGCCGTGCTCGGGTTTCCCTTATGTAGAAGTAACTAATTAAATGCTTTTGATCAACAAAGCAAGCAATAAACCCTCACGCATCCCGATGGTTTCTTCTTAGGAAATAGAAATTTCAACATTTAATCAACTCATGTTGTTTAATATTTCCTCATCCAAATCTCCGCCTGAACAAAAGGAGGCGTTGTAGAAAGTAATTATGTTCGTTCTCGCGTACACATTCACAGTGCTCACAAAGCTCCATTTCATTTTGCATGTGAACTTTTAAACATTATTTTTGCAAAACAGAGAAAATGCTCGCCTACAAATTAGCATTCAGCTCATTTTGTTTCTATGTTTCTAATAATGGACGAGATGCATCGGTAATGTGCTGAGATTAAAACTTTTGTCCAACTGGCATCCGTTTTCGCTCGATTGAGAGCATTTATAGAAATCCGTTTCTCAAGTCCTCCTAGGATCCAAACTTACGACTGTTGTTTCTTACCTGGATGTTTGAATGCAAATTAAACTAAATAATTGTTAATTGGAGAGCCACGTATTGAATACTTTAGGACATTGAGCCAATGCCCTAATTGAATAGAAACCTCTTCAACGAGTGTTTCGGGAAATTTTAATTTAAAAAAGACTATATGCTACGTGAAATTTGAAAAAGAATTGAAGCGAGGATTAAAATGCATCAGTGTTAATTTAAATGGAAATCCAACTAATGTTTTAACGATTCAGTGAATTCGATATCTGAGATATTATCTTACTAGCACCTTCATATATATCTTATTTAATCCTTTCATTGTGAGAAAGCGCATAGTTTTTTAAAGATATATTTGTTACAATACTTATAACAACTAAATAATAGTAGATTATTTAATAGTAAATAGAAAATATTTGTATCTTGAAATAATGAGTTTCAAAAATGTTTTAACGGTGGAGACGCTAACTGAAAGAGAAAATAGTACAGTTTTCAACTTATTAAAATTATCATTATTATTTAATATAAAAGTTTCATTTTGCAGCATTTAAATATTTCTGACAGAATTCAAGCAAAGAAATGGCAATTTTAAGAATTGTCTTTAAGGGTTTTTGACAATATGATATATTAATGAGATTATCCTATCGACTTTTTCAACAGACGTTATTTATTAATCAATTTAATAAGAGAGAATTTTGTAAAATTTTTACTATCATTAGTTAATTATTATCATTGTTCGTTTCTATGCGGTACTGAATTTGGAAAATAAGTTTATTTCTTGAGCGTTTTGTTATTCACAGAATCCATTTTGACTCATTTTCATGATTGCAAAACTTAAAATCCACATGACAAAAAATACATGAAGTTTTATTGTCCTTATGAAATCATTTCTTTTTTATTACTCTTTTAATAAAAATTTTTAAAACAAATTTTTTAATTAATACTCTAAAGTTATTAAATCACAATTTTATTACATTTTTTTTTTAACTTTGGTATCAGAAATATGTTTCTGAGATCACATGTGCAGTCTACTGATTTGAAGAACTGATAACAATTTCCTGATTTAAACATTTGATTCAAATTTAAAAAAAGAATAAAAATTTAAATCTGCTTAAGAATTTGACTTCAATACAATATACTGAAATTAACTAAATTGAATGAAAATTTAAATACTTCTTTTTGTATTACCATAGACTGTAATATTTTTTCCAGTTAAACTAAATTGAATATTCTCACTGATTTTCATAATTTTTTTTTACATATCTTAATTTTGAAATAATATTCTTCACCATTCATTAGACTCTGATGTCTTGTTATTGTTCTTCCTTATATTATTTTTTCAATAATTGTTTTAAAGACATTAGAAATTTACCTAACCTAAGAGATTAGAAGAGCCGAATTACGAATATGCTTGACTAAATTCGAATCAGTGACAACTGCATAAAATTGCAAAAATCCACTACGTTTCCTTGTTTAGTTTTCCCTTAAATGTTTCTAATTGCTTAAGAATAATAAGTATCTAATATGTTTCTTTAAAATGTTTCATACTTTGTTTAGAATGTAGAAAGAGAAACACATTGTGGACTGTTCTTGTATATTTGTATTAATATGTAAGAATTTACAATTAACACATTATATCCAATCCTGGAATTTAAGCATATACTGATTTTAAAAAAAATAATTTTAAATTATAATAATCAATTTTATTAGTTAACAGCTTTTGTTTTAAATGTGATTCATATCTCTTGATAAACATAAAATATTATTACTTTCTTAGAGATTTGATAATTATTAAAATGAAACGATTTAAATGACAGTTAACACAGTGATATTAGAAATGGAATAGCTAAATTTCCGGATCTTTGTACAAACAAATACGAAACAAAAGAGACAGAATGATTCTTTTGGATATTATAATAGTTTTTCTGCGTTAAAAGGAATTTAAAATTTTATTTTATATTGCTGAAACTTTTTCAAAGCATATAATTTTTTATTCTGCTTAAATGATTTCATCTGTGTTACTTATACTGTGATTTATAATATAAAATCATAAGTAGACAGTAGGAAATATTCTTCATAAACTAAAACATAATTAGTCCAGATAATTACTTAGAAATGTAATTATTGTCTTTTTATCTGTTTTTTACCTCTAAATATACTGTTTAGGAGCCCAACATTAAGAAAATTATTTAACAGATATAATGTGCTTCCTACTTGGAAAAAAAAATATCCATCTCTTTGCAACTAACAAGATTTAAAAAGCCCTTTAAAAGTATAGAGGTAAAAATGATGATTGTATGAATCATGATTTCAATACTCTGAACGAATTACATGTACATATTTAACAATTTTTAGAGACACATTATTCAGTGTTCTATAATTTTTTGTCTATTGTATTTAATTAAAACATTTTAAAACAATTTTTAATGTCTCTCTTAACTGTACCTTTTATCTTGTCAAAAATAGAACTTTTAATCTAATTTCATTAATAATTTGAAATTAAATAAAGATTTACTTTTTCAAAAAAAGTTTATCTTAGCCAATTGTAAGAACTTTGTTTTTAAAATACGGTATGTATTCTTATCTATTCATGACTATGAAGCATTATTTTTAAGAAATGTAACAAAAGCATTTTTAAAAACTTCTTATATACACAGAAATACATTCCAATGCTTGAATGTAATACTATTCTTTTAACGAAATTTTTAATGTAATATTTCAGTAATTTACTTTTGAATATGATGTATGGGAAGCTTTGTTTTTACTTGATTTGTCTTTAAATATAAGGAAAAAATTGTCATTTTCTGCATTTTATTTTGCAATATTTTTTTGTGAAAATGTCAAATGTTTGCTTAACATATGTTAATGTTACCAACTGAGAATGGAGATGGATGCTCACATTTCCCATTTCAACAAATATGGTAGAAATAATATAAATATAAATATGATGTTGTAATAAGTATAAATGCAACCCAAAGTTCGTTTGAAAATTCCTTACTTGTGACGCAATCATATCTCCGTAACATAATTATTAAAATAATAATTATAAATTGTTAAATTATCGTAACTGCTACTGAAGAAAGAGGGACAGAATATACATAGCATAATATTATTAATTTTCTGACAAATTATTAATTTTAAGTTTATTAGCTAACTTATATGGAAATAGATTGTTAAAACAATGAAGTGATGACCATTTAATAACCGGTTTCTTAAAAAATAATAAAATATTTTTAAATATTACATTTGAAGGGATCAGAAAAATACAATAAATTTCATTCTGCTTCAAAATTATTTTTTTTTATTTTGAAACTCGAAAATAACTCCGAAGTTCTTATTTAATTTCAAAATCAATATAACATAACATAAAAACAGTTTCATTAAAAATAAAATTTATATGATTCGACAGAATATTATAAAATCAAAACTCAAAATTAAATGTTAAAAACTAAATTAGGATCTCATTAATCTTAACAGTTCAACAAGTTTTTAAAAACCAAGTCAATTGAGTATGCAGGTGACAGATAAATTTATTCGAAAAGAAAAAAATTTCATTTCCTATATGCTATCAATGTTTTTAAATTTTTATGTGTATGGTAAAATAATCAAAATTCAGAAAACTTGAAATACCATTATAAATATACATTGAAAGATTAATGAATTAGTGTATTATGTGAAACCAGTTGATTCCAAATAAAATATAATATTTAATTTCAAATAAGTTTCTACATAACTTTTACTGTTTAGGGTACAATTATATTTTTTATAAGGTAGAGTTTTCAAATATCATATAAATTATGACCCAAAATGATAATCAGTTGAACAAATAAACTATAATTACAGGTTTTAAAATGAACTTAAAAACAACAACAAAGCTGTGTTATCGTCTTAAAAATACTTGCAGTAAATTATTGTATTTTGAAGTTTTAAAAACTCGTTATTGAAATAACTTTTCAGAAATATTTTATCACTGATAGATACAGAACAGAAAATTTAGATTCAATAATTCAGAAATATTTGGTACTGGCATACATGTAATATTTATGTTATTTATTTAGAAACTGAATCCAGAAAAGATGAGTTTATAAGTTTCATTTATAATAGATTGAATTACATTAATAAATAATTAAATAAACATGCTTTTGCTTGTTTAACGTGATGAAAATTACAAACTATTTGGTTACACTTTAAGATATAAATTGCTTGTTGATTTTGCTAGAAGAATTCTCTACACGTTTATATTGAATCATAAGCAATATATACTGCATTTCCTTAAAACAAGAAATTTGCTACTAAACTTTCAATAATCAGCAATTATATCATTTAAAATTCTAATTACAATATTAATTTTGCATGATTATACTTAAATTGTATTTTTTGCTTATAAAATGATATGTAATAAATGCATTGATACCAAGAAAAGTTATATCATAGTTTAATGTCTCTTAAATAGCTTTGTATTCATTTTTAGCAAATTCTCTTCAAATATTAGAGAATAAAAAAGCAATTCATTTCTTTACAAAATTTGATTTACTTTAAGACATATGATGATCAGTCTCATTTTCAAAATTCATTCTAACTGCTTAATTTTTTTAAAATTGTATTTTTAAAATAATTTATTTTACAGTATCAACTATAATACAAAGCCTATTTCAAAATCTAGAGTTGTTAAGTTTATTAATGGAGAAATACTAGAAATTTATAGAAATTGGAGTTCAAAATATAAGTCGAAATTCAATAATTTAGTCTTTATCTATAAATATTTGATAGTGTAAGTCAAAATGGTCCAAGCTTTCACCCATTTTGGCATATACTGCATTATGTCCTTTTTAACATCCACTTCTTTAAGTCAACTACTTAGTAAAAATTAAAAATATTTCTGAGCAATTTGTGTAATATTTTCAAAAACCGTACACATAAATAAAAGTAACTTTGTATTTTAAAAATGAGCTTGTGCAATTGAATGCTCATTTAATTGTATCGCTGAGTGTTTGTGTTAAAATCTTTAAAGTTAAAATAAAACCATATACTGATTCTTTTAGTTATTTTTCAATTTCACTTTTAACTCTTTCTGTAAAGAAATATAATTATTTATTTTTACATTTTATTTGATTCTTCAATTACATTAGTTTTTATGCAAAAGATTTATTTACTAAACGGTAGTTGAAATCTCATAGAGACCAAACGTTACTTGCTATAAACTTGATCAAAATAATATGTGTATTTATATATCAATTCGTCCAAAAATTAACATTTCAGTTTTCATTATGAAAAGTTTTTATCTTCTCTTGTACCTCTTATCCCAAAGCTTTTAAATTTAATATTATCTTAATTATTGTATGAAGTTAAGTGACTGATTAAAATTAGAAAATTTTAAGCAAAATTTTAAAAGTTTTTTAACTTTAACTGAAGAAAAAGTTAATAACAGTTACCTGGAAAGAAAACTTCAAAAAAAAAAAAAAAAAAACTTAAAAAATAAAATAATGTGAAGTATTTATATAATTTTTTTTCCAAATTTGACTAATTGTATTCATTCGTTAAATTTCAATTTTTTTTGTTGATACGGAGTACTTTAAAATTATTTTATCATTAAAGGTTTTTAATTTGATTAACTGCTTAACTTTAAGAGTACTGGAATAATAATCTAAGTTAGAAGTCAACAGTTAGATAAATTCTCAAAACGAATATAATTAGCTCACTAGAACACCCAGAATGTTGAATTACTAATTTTGTAATAGGTGAAAAGCCAGGTGGTACAATTAGGTTTATGTTTAAATCTAAAAGATCATAATAAACTCCCATGACCTAAGCTTACTAAAATTTCAGTAGAGTAGCAAATAGTTTCAAAATTATGCAACAAATATGATCATGATATTTCAGAGTTTGAAAACAGAATTGATCAAATTCAATTTGATAGACAATCTACTGAATTGGAAAAATTTGTTAAATTTTTGAATTCTTAAATAATCATGTATAACTATCAATATCTCTTCAATACGAGCAAAAATCAGATTTCAAGTGTTCATATAATTTTAAAACAAAAGAAGATTAAGGATTTCTTTTCAAAATATTTTCCCTAAAAGATTAACAATCTTATAGAAACATATTGAACACTTAAGTAATGTTAATAAAGTTATAGTAAATAGCATAAATTTATATTTATAGCCATGGTCTAGAAATATGAAATGATGATACTGTTTACATTGTTTCAGCTAATCTGATATGTTCATAAAATTTCCATAAATTCTGATTTATTACAAGAATTATTAAGTAAAAAATTCGTTATGAAAAATATAAAATACTCTTGATAACCATAAAAATATTTAAGTATTTTTTTTTCTTTTTTTGAGGGGAAAGGGAGCATAGTGAAAAACAAAACCTGCTATGCTGCTGCATTTGTTCGATTTTATTTAAAAAGTCTCAAAAGAGTTCAGTTGGTCGTTAAAAAAAATCATAACAAAGTTATCATTATGTATCACTTATTTTTTCTAAGTATAAAATATATTTAAAAGTAGATGCATGAAAGGGAAAACTGAATATTGTATGATGTATCCAAGATTTCATATTTGTGTTTGCAAACTTCTTGAAGGTAAATTCACTACTCAATATAATAATTTTTTATTAAAATAACATAAATAAAAAGTACAGACTACACACAGCAACAGAAGAAATCTGGTTCTTTTTAGCTTCTTGTGCTTTATTCGCCAAATCTTTCTTGAATGCTGAAAGTGATAAAAGTAATGATTCAAAACTGACGTGTTTTAAAGATATCAGATACATAAACAAAATTAGCATTTAACAAACATTTTTCCAAATGTATTCAAATTATTTATTCATGCCTTGACTTATTAATGGAAGTCATGATTTCATAATAAGAAATGTTACACCATGTTACTGCTTTTGTGAAAGTCAGGTGAACGCATGTATCCATAAAAATGCATGAAATTATGTATTATTATTTTAATATGACTCCAGTGTTAAATAGTTGAATCCAGACTATATAAATTTAATCAAAATCTTTGTTACTTAAAGTTTAGTAATAAGGATATAAACAAGCATAAAATGGAAAAAACCAGTTCAAACTGTCTCAAACTTTCAGCTTTTATATCCTTAAACGTGAGCCGAGAATCATAAACTAATAATAAGTTAATTGCATTGGTGTATCGGTTTCATGCATTCACATAGTAGGTATTAGTTAGGTTAAAAATAATTAGATAGCTTTCTATAAATTGACGCTTTGTGTATGACCGATGAAAAATATGTTGATGCAAGTAAATTAAATAATTTTAAAAGTTAATATTCTTTGCATGCACTCTAGTAATAATAAATAAGTACAAAGTAATAATTTTTAAACTTAAGAAGAAATAAGAATCCTTTGACCCCATTGTACTTTTCTAAATAACTTCCTTTACCTTTTTTAATTACCTCTATGTACTATAGCATAATCCTCAAATGTATATCTAATAAATTAAAAATCCACGATAAGTATCATACACTACAGAAGACTTTAGAAGCATGATATTCTTATGCTGGCAAACAAAAATGGCAGAAGGTGAAAATCATTTATATTGAAGAAATTAGCAAACAATTATTGATATAGTAAAATCTTAAATTAAAATGATGCAACCTTTCAACCATTCTGGATAATATAGCAATTAATGGTTTAAAACGATTTAAAATTTTTTAAATGTTCATAATTTAATTTAATTTAAATACAGAAATGATCATACTTTTTCCTCAAACACCATATTGGTTAAGATACCAGACTAAAACTCTTTTTATCTTAATTTCTATCCAGAAGTTTCCTTTTCGTATTTTTTTAGTTTTCTTAAAAACTTATATCATTGTTTGTATTTATTGCAAGTACATTTATTTCCAGGCAAAATATTACACGATTTCTCATTGACTGCACATTCAGTTATCAAAATTATTCAATTATTTTATGACCAATCATTATCACTTTATTATCAATCATCAATTACCCATATATATAACTCACATACACAATAGCTTAAAATTTACGTCGCATTTAATATAACCATAAAAAATAATTAATTCTACGTGAATGTTAATTTGATGTTAAATATCACTCTGAAGGACGTTTCAAATTGTTTACTTTGTTTGTATCGTCTAAGAAAAATACACATTTAAACAAGAATTCAGGTGACAAACTTTTTAATATAATTTAAATGCTTATATATATATATATATATATATATATATATATATATATATATATATAGAAGAGGAAAAAAAAATTTTTGTATGATATTGCCTGTTTTTGTACTATGTTTTGTTTTAAATATTCAGAAAATTAGAATAACATGTCAGAAATAGTATAACTCCTTTAATCGAAAAGCATTCTGAATGATATATATTTATTGACAACCCCCTTTAGAAGTTAATAATGTAATAAACACGTTCTGAATTACTATGCCTTAATTCTTACAAATATTTTTTGCTGATATCTTTGCTCAAATAGATTTCATACATTCCAAGAATTCATTTTTGTCTTCTGAAGTTTTCCTTTTCTTCTTTAGATTTTTTTTTATTTTTTTTCCAGGGGAGTTTCCTGATTAAGCCCCACATAATCTCCAAATAGGTGAATTGGTCATCCAAGAATATAGTTTAATTTTATTATTCTTAAGCTATGTAGTGGTGAGCGTTGACATGTGGCATGACACAGAGTCTTGTTGAAAAATAAAAACACCCTGAAGTAGATCTTCCGATGATGGAATCGTAAAATGCTCCAGAATATCCGTGTATACTTAGAAATTTATACTTTCCGGGAAAAAACACGGCTTTCATAAGTACTAATCATTCATACACACTTAAATCATGTCATATGTGTTAAACTTAACTGAGTGTTTAGAGAAATCTATAATAAAAACTTCAGACTAGCCACACCAAACACGGATACACTGATGACCTTAGGAAGCACAAAAACATCTATTGTTTTTCCAGTCATTTCTTACAATCTGTCTTTACATCTCTGTATTCTCTCTCTGTATATATATATATATATATATATATATATATATATATATATTGCTTAAAAATAAGTATTGAATTTCTCCTGGGCATACGCGATTGAAATTCGCATTTATGGAGTCGTCGCAATGTAGTAGTTGTGTTAAGGCATTCTCTTTTGTTCTCACCGCTTTTTTCTTAAAAATCTCAGGCTCCTGAAATGGTTCTTCCTTACTACAAGCTTAAAAATTCTGTCTTGTCTAAGTGTATTTATTCGTTAACCACCACTAATTGTATGCTTATTTCTAAAATTTTGATTTTTAAATTATTTTTTTAATATTTTACTCACATCTCATTTAAGGCAATTCACTTCTATAACAATCATTTGTTGACTAAGTTCCTCATTACGTAGAGTCACAATCACAATCTTAAAATGCCCATCACACAAACCATTTCAACTCCTAAATAACTAAAGACGACTTTTAAGCAAACTTTTATGTGTGTACTAACTCAACAGAAGCGTCTTTTATGCAAATAATATTATCATCAATGCAGAGCAATAACAAAATATTACAAATATTCTTATATTTTGAATTCCCTCTATGAATATTCTAATTCTTTGAATTATTTCAATAATTTCTTATAAAATATGTGTTATTTTTCTATACACATGTGATCAATAAGTCGGCTTATTGTAAACACTTTATAACGATCTCCGTTCGTCCCCTTTGTTTATTTTCACAGATATCACGTATTTTATGAGACAATGTAATGCATTTCTTGATAAGAGTAAATATATATATAAACAAATTTTAATTACCATCAGTTTTCTAATAATTAGATTAAGACTAATTTTTAATTACAAGATTGCGGAGTTATAAAGCTCATAAATCTGTAGATGCTACAGCTACATGTAATACATTGTATGTGTCTGTGTGATTCACCCAATTAACATATTAGAACTGGTAATTTGATTATTTTAAAAAACATTTAACAAGGACATTTATACACAAAATCCCTGGACTCAGGTTAATGATTTTCAACTGCAATTTAGTCATAAGAAATCAAATCATAGAGACTTTTTATGGTTTTATTCTTAAAAATTGCAAACAAATATGGATTACCTGTTGATGAATTTGATAAATTTAGGTTCAGTTCCTTGAAGGATGCCTTAAGCTTGAACTTCAAAGAAGAATACAAGGCTAGACTTAAGGATCTTAAACTTGTGATAGAGGATGTACAGAGTAACTCTTAGAGAATTACGTAGATAAGGTTTAAGCATATTATGAAATTGTTCGTAAATTCTTTATGGTATATTATTGAGCGAACATATATTAAATAACAACTCATTCCAAATAAACAACAGTGGTAAGAGAGAAAATAATAATAGTTACTTTTAAAACTTAATGAAAATTTGGGTATTCATTTTAAAAGAGAGAGAGAGTATTAAATATAATAATGTTCTAAAGTTTCCCCAAAGTTCAGTTAAATTTTGAATCATCTGAGATAATTACAATACCAAATCTGGTAGAATATTACAATTGATTCTTTAGAATATTATAGATAATCGTAAGCAAACAACTACAATTAAAAGCAACCTTGAAATTATTGAGGTTATGAATGATAGAAAGATTTTTTCTGTCCATAGTTTTGATTTCAAGTACCTTTTCAACTCCATGTATATTGATGATTTCATTAGTGTTCTTTTGCTTTTATCTAATAAATATTTTTAATAACACAATGAAGCGAGAAAAATTTACACTTGTTAAACTTATATTACAAGAAAATTTCATGGCTTTCAATCAAAATCTTTATAATCAAATTAGAAGGTTAAACTCAGAATGGTCTCCTGCCATTGACTGTTTTGCCAACATTTATTTACATTTTTCTATAAAAATTATTACATTGATAATTAATGTATCTTATTGTATCGTTATGTGGATGATTTTTTTTTTTTTGGTAAAAATATTTAATTTAACCCAAATGTTACATTCTATCCATAACTTTTTAAAACTAAATTTAACTCACACAAAGTCGAATTTTTCAATTCAGATTTACATATAATTGATAATAAGTTAATTAGCAATGCTTTTCATAAAATACATGTTATTAAATTCAATATAAATAAAATTCCTTATTAGAAACGAGTAACGTAAATCTATCTATTTATATTAATATTATATTAAACTTGCTACTGTGTTGTAACAATCTGAAATTCACAAAAAAAAAATTAAAATCAACAACATTAAGAATTTTTTCTGTTATTCATTGGAAATGATTATCCAATATATTTCGTTAAAACATGTATATATATATATATATATATATATATATATATATATATATATATAT
>BMAW01027786.1:1371015-1390155 GCA_019974015.1 Nephila pilipes
TATATATATATATATATATATATATATATATATATATATATATATATCATAAATATATTGATCATCTGTATAAATTATGACTTATTTTCATATCTACAACACACGAAAATAGGAACACAAAGCCAGCTTTTCAGTGGTCTAGCTGAGAAAATTGCAATTGCTTTTATCACATATTACACTTTTTAATACACATTTTAAACCCTTTTATTTCCTATATTTTCACCCAGTTTCCTTATTTTGTGCAACCAACACTTTAATAATCTACCAGATACCAACAGCTTGAATCTTTTTTGACTTTCAAGTACATGTTTTTTACATGTACTTAATATCTACTTTTAAGTATTTCGTTTTGTTAAAGACTGCTTTACTTTTCTGTTCTCTTGATTGAATTTCCATTTTTTAAGAAATTCTTTTGTATCTTATTTGCAGTACTTGCATTACTCTATTTTTTCGAATTTTCTAACTGTTAATTTCTCATTCTTTTATTTTTACTTATTGTATTCTTTAATAATTTGCATATTTTCATTTTGATGGGATGCTAATCCGAAATTGCTTTATATATAAAAAGTTTACGGTACAGTTTTGTATATTTGTGAAAAGTGAAAGAAAATAACACTTCACACTTAACAATATTTATTGTACAGTATAATTTCCGTCGTTACTTATCACTTACTGCCAGCGTGATGAAATTTTGTTAATGCCATTTTTGAAAAATGCCTCGCCTTTAATGGCGAAGAACTCAAGTAGTACCTAGTTAGTATCTGCTTCTGTTTTGAATTCATTTTCCTTCAAAAAATTTTGCAATGTGAGAAATAGGGGAGAATTGGAGGGTACTATGTCTGGAGAGTACGACAAAAGCGATAGAATTTCCTTGTCTAGCTCTACAACTTTCTAACGAGTGGGCATAACAGCATGTGATCTAGAATTACCATGATGCAACATAATGGGCTTTCTATTGAACATCGCCAAAGAATAATTTGCTAAACCCATCCATTTGCATCTCTACGGATTGCACTTTTCACAGCATTCCCTTATTCGGGCTTAAGATTGGTTTAAAGGTGGTTGGAACAAGTTATCCTGGTTCAAATTATTCTTTGCCCCTTACTATGTTTTCGTAGGTAACCCACAGTTCATATAACTAATAACTATCTGATCCAGAAAGGGCTTTTTTATTTTCCCAAAAAAGCACAGATGTGCATATGATGAATATGATTAAGCCATTTTTTTCCACTAAACTGATAAAGCACCCATCTGGAATATTTATAGAGAAATCCTAATTTCTGAATGTGGACCGAAATGGTTTTAAATATTAATAAATGAGTGAAAAATATATTATTTTTCTTCATTTCACAGATGAACATAACTTTCCTTTAAACCTTATACGTAGATATATTTTGATAAAAAAAACCCACTCAAATAGATAAAAAGGAATCAAAATTCCAAATTTAGTTAATAAGTAGTTATAATACATAAGTCGGAAGAATAAAAAAATATTATGACCAAATTAAACATATTATTTAAAATTAAATTTAAAGATAATTTAAACAAAAATTTTGAAAGAAAAAAATATATATGAATTTCGAAACAAAAAATATCATAAACACACACACAAAAAAGGAAAGGCAGATTGTATCAAGCTTTAAATAAATGATATAGAAATAAAATAGTCATATGTTTTTATCTGAATTTGAAGCTAATGAAAAATGAATTATTACAAAAGTTTATTGAATTATTACAAGTTTAATTATTACAAAATTGCATGAAATGAACAATAGAGGTTTGAACTCATACAACTTTAACGAAAATACTCCGTTACATGGGTATGTTTCAAAGTCTTTGCTTTGCAATCTTTTTTTTCCACATAGATATTAAAGTCACTAGTGATCTTAAGTTCTTCACGGACACAAACAGCTATCATGAATTTTTTTAAAAATTGGGAAATGTATTTTAAGTCACATATGCAAAGCTCTTTAAATCGCACTTTTTGTCTGTCTCTTCTTCGTCATTCTCACTGCTTTCCAAGCTATTTTTGTTAAATCTCATAATATCAACTACAGTTGAAAGAAATTATTTTATGTTTTCATTGGTGTATCCAGTTCCCAAATTTTTATCTTTTTCTAAATATTCTAGCATTTGTGCTCTGACATTGTTTGTGACAAGTGCAACGAATTCAAATGCATTAGTAATATTTCACAAAGGGCACTGAAAAATGGAATTTCAAATTCTTCTTTCTTAAAATACCTGCTTTCCAGTGATATCTGTCTTTCAGTGCCTTGATAACATTTATTTTCTTACTCCATCTTAGAACTGTAGCAATTATAACTAAATTTTTAAAAATATGAATGTGAAAAATATATTATTTTAATTGTTCTACAATTTACTTTTTCCTAATATATTGTCCCCCGTTTCCCAACGGAAAAGCAGTTTTCAAAAGAGAGAGAGGGGTAAAGTTCAATGATTAAAAAGAGTCAGATAGGACTATGCTGCACCAAACAATGTGTAACTATAATCAAAACGTTTGAAAGAAATGAAGAAAGAAAAAACTTCGATAACAAGAAGGAGGGGCGAAAATAAAGAAGGATCGCTAGGGTACCTCAGAAGCGCTTCACTTATTTGTAAAAAAGAGTAAAACCCATGGGAAAGGATACAGATTGATAAGTTGCCTCTGTTGAGCGATGCCCGTACTTACCTGAAGAAGGTAAGCCCCTGAGGGCTCCAAAGAAAGGAATTAACTTTTCATTTCATTACTCCTTTATCACAAAACTATCTTTCACTAAGCACAAACACCTTTGAAACAGCAAAAGAACACTAACAAAGAATATTTCTATTTTTATTTACTTATCTACCTTTATTTTATTTTTGAAATTTTTTTCGGTGTCCCTAAATAGAATGTCTCTTTTAAGAGGTAAGCACATTAAGATCCCTATTCAAAGGGACCGGGACAACAGAATTCTTCCTTAAATAAAGGTGTCCCCCTAGAGGAAATATTACTGTGTGTGAGTAATTAATTCATTTTGGAGGAAAAAACATGAATGGTGGATATTAAGAAGACGAAATTAATCCGATAAATAATTAGGAGAATCAATGGCAAATTAAATAAGTCTATAATTATTTTTTGCATTAAAATTAATAAAAAATTTCATTATATAGCGGAAAATAAAATCATTTGCTTCGAAATGAAAGGAGTGGCATGTAATGCGATACCTTAAGCTCTATATTTCACACTATGATAAATTAGGGAAATTTGAAGTATTGAAAGTATAATAGGCCTCTAAATGAAATGTTTTTGAAAATACTTGAAACTTTTTTACCCTTCTACATCAAGATTTCGCTATGATTGAGTGCTTTTAGCTTTTAAAAATAAGTAACTTGAGTGCTTGATTTACTTTTATTTATTGATTTTTACTTAAAGAAACTTGTATCAGTTTCATTTAAAGTAACTCATTCAATGCTATTTCATCTAAATGAATTCTAAATTTTCAAAAAAAGATTACTTGAAACTGTTTTTTAATTCACAATGCATGTTGCATTTTAAATTAAATACATAATAGAACGATTTAAGTTTTCTTCCGCTGTGATTTTAAAAGATTTGAAATTTATTCACCAAAGCTTATTTTCTGATGAATAATTAATCATTTTTCTATTTCAAACTTAAGATAACGATAATAATTCCCAATCTTGACCAAAAAGTTAAAAGTCTTACCTAAAATGACTGTTCTTTTACTTTGAACAGTGGACGCATTAAAGTTTTTCTCCATCACTTGATGTAAAGTAATTTCTACATGTAAAAATGTATTTTCTCTTTTAGTATTTTTTTTAATTTATCGCAAGGATATTAACATTTAACTTACATTACATTTTAGTATTTAAAGTACACACACATATATATGTACCTCCAAAAAATAATTTTTAGTAAATTCTTCATTTCAGTACAATCATTCCATCAATAGATGGGCGAATTTTCAAAGTTAACCGCTCCATATTGTACAGAGATGAGCACAAATATATTGTAAGAGATAAAAGTTATATTTTCTTGGGTTTTTAAATAGTTTTTAGTATGTATTAATGAACTTGGACTATTTTTAAGTTTATGGTTTCTTACTTTTGTTTTAATGTATTTCCTTACACTTTTTTTATAATTTGAAATTTAACTCGTTTCTGAAATTCTGATTTTACTTGGTTTATACCTTAATTGATAATGTTACTACTGCTGTGGGACGGCTGGATCTGTAAAATTGGTCTGAACACACATTTCTCTTTCCAACGTATTAGATAGTAGTTATATTATTTATCCCCATTGCTGTTTTCCATTGCTTCTTTCTTTTTTCTTGAGATATGATAAGTTTCTAGTAGTGTTGTGTTTAAATAAGTAGCAATTTTTAATTAAAGGCATGTATACGCTTTTATCAAAATTATTAAGTATAGTTAATATTTCAGTAAACTTAAGCTTTTTCATTATATTATTTTTCGTGATATATATATATATATATATATATATATATATATATATATATATATAATTAGAATAATAAGATAAAGGAAGTATTAAGAAACTAAAATAACTAATTCAATTAATTAAAATGACGAGATTATTTAGATGAAAAAGGAGTATATTTTAAGTAAAAAAAACAGAAAGTTAATTGCTGAACTCTTATAAGAGAAAGAGAATCTAATTGAAGGAAAACAAGAAAAAAAATCAAAAAATTAAGTTACAAAATAAGTAAAAGTACAAAACTAAGCTCCTGAAAAAAATTGGGATCAAATGGAAGAAATGAACCAAAAAAGAAAGAAAATTAACTATAACACATTTGTAAACTCTGAATTTGGCTTAGATATACATAATTTCGAACAGTTTATGAAAATAAGTGATAAGTTCAGTGCTTGAACGCTTATTACAAATAAATGGAGTCCCATAAGTGCCAAAAAAATTCATCCCCTTGAATTTAGCAACCGATTTAATTCATATTGAAAAAAATAGAATTGAGTCTTATTAGACTTCATGCACTTGAAAAACTTAAATTATACTACCAAATAATTTATAGCAATTGTCCAATTATTTTCGGTTTTCTTAAAAATATGTGCTTGCAATTCATTCACTACATACAATATGTCACAAAAATCTAATTTTATGGCTCATTTACGTAAAATATGTAAAGATATGTTTTCAATGCATCTGTTGGATCATTATTTCGATATTCAGAAAGAACAATGGGAATGCCCATTTGTTAGCAAAATTCTTCGAGTAGCTTTCAAAAAATTAATGATGTCCTTCATCGGAAGTCAGGGTTCTGCATAATCTAGTGGTCCAGTGCCTAATAAGCGGACAAAGCGCTCGAATAACTAATAGAACTCGCTTGCCCCAAAGCTGAAAAGTTGGGGTAATAAGGCAGTATGCAGATGAGATGGTATTCAAGGAAGCAGGAAGTTAATCTTACGTTGATTGGGTTACAATCTTACTCCTTGATTATTCAGTCACATCCGCAGGACAGTAAAGCAGAGAGATTATCCTAATTACCGTAAGCTCCTATTTTCCTACAAAATTTGTAATTTTTTTATTTTCCTGAAGCGAAGGAATGGGCAAAGGTGTATTTCCATGAATGACCAGCGGGAGGTTTCTAATTCCAATAAGGTATTATTTTTCTGGAAGGGAGCTGATACTTCCAAGAAGCGAAAATGGAGATTACAGAGAAGTCCTAATTTAGGGAACTTGTACTGCACCGTTCTTAGCTTGCAAATTTCTCTAATGACTCTCAAATATATCTTCTTAAAAGTATATTTTTACATCATTTCTTTTATGCAATATATATTAATGACTGGAGTATATGTATTCATATATAACGTTTTCAAACTACATTTTAAAATTATCTATACAGAAGCAAGTTTATTTTATAAATCTTTCTAAATTTATTGTACAATCAGTACAACATTATCTCATAATCTCAGATTATATATTTACGACACAAAGTGTCTCTCCAACAAAAGACTGTAAAATGATCTCAAATATTGTATAAAGAATTGTTTTATTTAGGTTCAATGTAAATTTGATAGAAATTTGTCAGATGTACATTTTTAGTTAGGTTAAGATATAAAGTACATATGCAAGTATATGTGCTCTCTCTAATGAAATTATGTACATAAATATTGATATAAAGAATTATAAAAATTTACTACACACATTATTAAAACTGATACGAAAAAATATATCAAAACATAGCCACTTCTCACTCTCTTACTTATAAATGGAAATTTATTTTTCAGAATAAGAAATACTACTTGAAGAATCTTCGCGATATACATGAAGAAATAAGAACATTTTTTTGCTGCAAACAAAAGTTAAGTGCAAAAGCAGTAATTACTTTTTTTAATCTTAAACACGTTCAGCTTAATTTAAATTTTATAAAGTTTGCTCTCTCTCTCTCTCTCTCTCTCTCTCTCTCTCTCTCTCTATATATATATATATATATATATATATATATATATATATATATATATGCACTAGTATGTATGTGTTCATTAGTAGGCAGTATACATTGAGGCCCATGTATTTCTTATGACACACTGACTCACCGAGTCTTAGAGTTTCTAACTACTTCTCTTTCGAATGTATATAATATATAAGTAAGAAGTTTTTTTTGAAAAAAAAAAAGTAAAGTGACATTTCGGACTCTTGTTTTAATCAAATGGACAATATTAGGCATTATTAAACTAAAAACTTCTTAGGTTTATGTAAACTGGGTCACCCTCAAATATCATTCCTGTGTTAAATTTAATGAAGGGGGGTTGGAAATCAAAAGTTATTGAAAACAGCTTAATAAAACTATGCATGGTAAAGAAAAATATAAAAGTATTAAATTTAAGGATCTGAATACATATTTTTCAAAATCTTCAGGGCAATTTAGAATATCTTGAGAATTAATTCCATTATCCGATATTTATGAATGTGTGTCTCAGATGTCTATGAATTTCTTAAGATATATACTTCTTTAATTCATACCCGCAGCATTGCTTAAGGTAACATAAATCCTAAGATTTAGTAATCCTTTTTAATTACACTGTTAAATTACAACACTCTTCTTGTATTCCCTAAATATATTATTTACGAGAATTAGATAAATAAATTGCTAAAAAATTGAATTTAAAATTTAAGTAAACGTGTAAAACCATAGAGAAAAATATCAATATTTGTGCTCTTCTCAAAATGTGTTTTTTTAGGATTCTGGAATATTTCCTAAAAATTTTACTTTATTCATATATAATGCTACTATTTTTCACGTCATAAAATGAAATTATTTCCTATACAGTGAATAGAATAATTTTTAAAATAAAGACTCACAAATTTTACGTATAGCACATTATTTAAACAAATATTGAGGAAAATTTAAATCAAAAAATTTATTTATTTTTAACTAAAAATTATGTTTTAGTTTAAAGAATGTTACTTTTTCAGTTACCTGAAATTTTTCAAAGTTAAAAGTGCAATGCAATTTATGCTAGATATATCTTAATGTAAGTATAATGTTTACAACATGTAAATACAGCTATCGATTATTAATTGCTCATACACTATTATTCATTTATACATATGCGATTTTCCTTATATAAACAAATATATAAGTAAATAGATATCTTAATACTGCTAATTTCAAGAAGTATATTATTTGGACTTTGCAAAAATAAGCTAATTTTTCCTTGTCGAGATCGTCTCAGTTCCCTAAATTTGTATGACATATATTGCAAATAAAATGTAATTTTCCCAATAGAAAACATAAGTGCTATCTTCTCAGTCAATAGCATTTTTAAAATATGATTCTTTCTCTTAAACGGATATATTGCTTTAACTTATATAAACGTTCAATCACTATGATTTAAAATGATAATATATTCTGACACAATGCAGGTCTATTTTAAAACAATAGGATTAACGTCAACGTTTCAATTACTTAAATCCAATCAACATAGTTGCATATGCTTTTCACATTATTAGAGAGAATAAATGGTTTTTAAATCCCTCCATAAGCGGATATATCGTAAATCTCTGAAAAGATTATATGTATTTAAGAAATTCATATTTTAAATTTTCTAATTAGTTTCATATTTTTTCGATAGTAAAATTGATCAATTTTATTTTTGATATAGAAGTGAATCAGTATTAAAATCAATGAGCTTTTCAAATATGTGTAAAAATGTATTTACACATATCCATTAAAAAATTATCATTTCTTTCATATAACTGGTTAACATTTTTTTAAATTTTTAATTCATATTTTCTGAATGAAAGTAGATATTTAGATTCAGTTAGATATTAAAGGGGTTTAATTAGATATTTAGAAAATAATAAATAAAAACGCCTACACTATTTCAGTACTATCACGTTTAGATATAGTATAAAGTTTTTGCTTAAAATCATTCCAGTTAATAGTATTTAAAGAGAATTCGTTCTGAATTTGCGTAACTAAATCGTTTCCAGTTTTCAATTTAACATAATTTAGAAATACTGTACATTTGTTATATTCAATAGTACTCTACAAATACTTTAGAAGTTATTTTTAATAAGACTCGTACGTTCACAATTGAAGCATAATAATGTTAAATATTTTAGAGGACATCGTTCCTATAAATTCCGAGTCATTTTAAAAGGGAAAGTAAATTAACAAATTTTACTGAAGATTTAAAAGTAAATTATATGGTATATTACCCTTCCGTACATTTTTAACGGTATTTCAACATGTCCTTCATATACAGGTATTCTGGAAATATTCCTCAGTTAGTTCGAATATAATGTCGAAATTAGTGAACTTACTCTTTCGAAAATTTTTGCTACACTATTGAACTTAGTTCAAAAACTATTATATTATTATGTATCATTCTCATTTATGAGACTTTTGTATTCTTAAATATAAATATAACCCAACTCATACACCAGGAAAGGAGTTATGAAATACTTGAAAATTGTTATAAGGCACAGAAAAAGACAAAATAAGATAGAAAAGAAATGTTAGAAAAAAAAAAAAACATTAGGTTAGTAATTGTAAAAATAGTTGATTATAAAAAAAATTATAAAAATTACCAATAAAAATCATTAATTATAAAAATTATCAATAAAAATCATTAATTATAAAAATTATCAATAAAAATCATTAATTATAAAAACTATTAATAAAAACTATTTATTATAAAAATTATTAATTACAAAAATTATTAAATTTTTGATAAAAACAATTAATTATAAAGTTTATTAATTTATAAGATATTAGCAATTAAAATTATTAATAAATAAATATTTTTAAAAATTTTATCGAATCTGAATGAGAATAAGAAAAAAAAAATTCGATAAACATATAGGTAAAATTTTTATGCACTGATCAGATTATCTTATCATCATTCTGTCAACAGTCTGAAAAAAGTTTCAGAAGTAAAGAACACTCAACTGAAAATTGGATATGTGAACTCTAGAAAATCAATCAAATTTTGAATTATGAGGCAACGATGTGAATATGAAGATGTGAATATGAAACTTTATATCTCTGATGTAGAATACTTTTTAATGTAAATAATAGTAATCTCCGTCTAATCATCGCTTCCATAGATGTTCAGTGTATTATTTGGTGAAGAGCAACTTTTTAAAATCCTAAGAACATAAGTCTTATTTTATATTTAATTTTTAAATTTGCTCTATTTGATTTTATTTGCCACTTTAAGTTTACTTGTGCTGATAACGAAAATACCAAAGTAATATAAAATAGAAATTCAGTTTTTCTAAAAAATTACTGGAATTGTTATCAGGTGACTTTTGGCAATAAAGTTTAAAAGGATCCCCATGTAACATCAAATGAGTCAGAAGTAAGAAAAGCTTACGAATTTTCTAACAGCTATCCTTTATTTTAAAAAACTAGGAGGAATTTGAGAGTCAATATCATTTAATGCAATGAAAAGTAGCATGAAGTAACAAATCATAGTTGTTTGCCCTTATTTCAAAATTATTAATATTTTTATCTTATCTAGAATTCAATGCTATGACTAAATATCTATATTAAGAATTAGATTCTTAAAAAATCATATATTAATAAAAAGTTGAATAGAATCATAAAAATAAAGCTTTGAATAAGGAATTTATATATATATATATATATATATATATATATATATATATATATATATATATATAATAGTACCCCTATAAGGGATACTTCTATTTGTAGGACAATTCTATTAGTCCCAGTACTTTTGAATAGGGATCTTAATGCAATTATCTATTAAGGGGCACTCTATTTTAGTGGGGACACTGAAAAAAGCTTTAAAAACAAAGTAGAGGTACGGAAATAAATAAAAATAAAAATAACCTTTTTTAAAAATAATTTGAAGTTTGAAAGACAGGTCTTTGCACAGTGAAAGATAGTTTTGTGAAAATGGAACAATAAAAAAAAAGTTTATCCCTCTCTTTTAAAAACTACTTTTCAGAAAAGAAATGGGAAACAATACAATATAGTTACTGCTATCATGAATTTTTTTAGTTGGGAAGTTTATTTTTAGGCATCTGTATAATTTTTTCATGTCACACTTTTAGCCTTGTTCTTCCTCTCCCTCACTGCTTTCCAAGCTATTTTTATTAAAGCTTATATAACCATCTATAGTTGAAATAAAAAAAAGTTGAAGTCGGCATTGGTGTTTTCAATACACAAGTATTCATCTATAACTAAATATTCTTGTATTTGCGCAAATCATTTGTTTTGACAAGAGAGTTCTACCTATTCATTTTCCATCAGTAGTATTTTCACTAAGGACGCTCGAAACTGGAGTTTCAAAGCGTGCTTTCTTGAAACCCTACTTCCATTGGTATCTGTTTTTGAATGCCTTACAACTTGCTAACACACTTTTCTTTCCTCTATTGAGAACTATAGAAAGAATAATAGGATATATTTTGAATTCTGTGAGTCAGAAATATCATTTTGATTACACCTTAACTTTCTATTTCTGAAGAACTAAATAACAGCAGAGACTTTAATATCCATGTGAAAAAATACTTTCATTGCACAGACTTTCAAAAACATCCGTATAAAGAAATATTTTCAATAAATTTGTATGAGTACAAAACTTATTGTTTCTTTCACACATTTTTGGAATAATGAAACTTTTTTTAATTCAGATTTTTTTTAGTTTTTCAATAATTTGAAATTCAAATAAATACATGTGACTCTGCTACTTATTGATATACCCTTTATTTAAAGCTTGATACAAAATGAGAAAATTTCTAATTTAATTATATTTTCTTAGTATGTATTCTCTGATGAAGTGATATCTTTTTTTAAGGGACAAAATGTCTGTTTCAATGAGTATCACTTTTTTTGATAGGTACTGCTGTATATATATTTCGTATTTAAAATGGTACAAATTATTTAACTGTGGACAGAAAATTTAATAAATAAAACTGCTTTAATAAGAGAGATCAATGGTTACTGAAACCCTCTTATTGTTTGTTTTAGACAAAATAAAAATGAAAAAAACTTCTAATTCAAAAATTTGGAAACATTTCTACTTATTTATGTACCACATTAAAAAATGTTTTTATACCTTAATATAGGACTAATTGAATTCAAATAGGATAAATATAAAAAGAATTTTATTTGAACAAAAATTGTGGAAAAAATTCTTGCAAACATACTTGACGGATTTAAACCACATAGTCTTCAACTTGTTTGTTTGTAACTTGTAAATTTTTCTCTAGCTAAGAAATTTGAACTGGAATAATTGAATAATTATACGAATCATTGTAAATGTTCACCCACACATATTCCGTCTTTTCTGCCCCGCCTGCTTCATACTCAAAATATTTACTTTGGGTTAATAACTGTACAGTTTTTGTTCAAATTAAATTATATTTCTCATGACTATAACTACGTAAATTAAGAGGTTGTCGTTTTCTCGGAAGAAATTACCTAATCCATTAAATTTCAAACTGCTGTTGACATTATGAAAAAACTATTGTATATATAATTTTCAGAATTTCTTTGTTCTACTACGAAGTGACTTATGAGTTAGGCAATTGCGAATATTAATTTGATACCATTTTGTATAATGTTTTTTACTTGAAAAAAGTTGAATTTTCTGCATCTGTAAATAAAACCAGTTTCAAGCATTTTTCATATTTGCTGTGGTTCAAAAGTTGTTTAATAATTTCTCTTACCAATTGTTTCAAATATTTTTACAATTAATTAATCCCTCAATCCAGGTTTTTGATCTTTTTTTTTTTTTTTTTTTTTTTTTTTTTTTTTTTTTTTTTTTTTTTTGTATTTTTAGTCAAGGAAGTGTTTTGAAAAATTGCATATAATTTAAATGTGTTATAGAATGGACTGTATTAAAATTTACAGTTTCCACGATTTTCTGACGTTAGAAAATTTTATAAAATTTCGCTTGATGAAAAAATTTGCTTTTCAATTAAAAATGCTTTATATAAACTTTATCTTGTGACTATACCTCCTAAAATCTTTAATGTGAGTTGTAAGTTAATTCATAAAATTAAAATTATGAAATTTTCTTTATTACCACACTGAAGTATAATTCATAAGCCTAATTTCTTACAAACTTGAGCCTTGATTTATAAAAATGAATTATAAGTGATAGAATTTTCCACAAATGAGCACGCTTTTAACTGATATAGAAATTCAGAGATATACCAAATTTTCTAAAGCCATAACTAAGTCCCAAGGATCTCTGAGAATTCCAGACTCAGTAAACATATTTTATCTATATTGTATCCATTTTATAATAAGTAGTAGTTGACAACTTATAACAAAAATAATTGAATACTTCTAATTATTACAAAGCTATTACTGTTTAGCCTAGTTAGTCGTAAGGATGATAGGGTCCCGTAGAAATCTATGAGTCGAGTATTTTATTGGAATCTTAATTGAATTTGAAAATTTTACTTTTCATACTTTTAGCCACTATCTGAGATAATCCTTCTATAAAGGGGAATCTGATAAAACAAAATTCAAACTAGTCAATAATATGTGAAAAATAAATCAATAGTATCTCAAATCAATCAACAACAGTTTATTTCTATACAAATATTTCCTTTAAATTACAGTACCGTTTTTTTCTTTAGAGAATGTCGTCTAAGTCATTGCATTTTCATAAAACTCTTTTTTTTAATGAGTACGTTCTTAACATACACTTTTTTTTATGTATAGAAACTTATATCTTCTCACTACTTAATCAAAAAATATTGAAAAAGATCGTTGTGTGAATTGTTTGTCATTTAAATTTTCTTTGAATTTACACGAAATCTCTTTGCGTCTTGCTTCTTAAATAATAACTGAAGGCAATATCAAAGTTCTTCCTAGATTCATATTTTATTACAGTAGGATTCAGGCCCATTCCTGGAAGATATACAGGAAATATCCTGCTCGCAGGCTGAAAAAAGGGACGAAATTCTGTCTGTATCCTGAAAATCTTTGTACGCGTATGTATTATTTATTTTAAAATAATATAGGAGTGCACGAAAACATCTACATACAGGCGCTTGACCTCTCCCCTCCCCATTAACAGGATAGTTAGGATTTATGAATGCTCATATTATGAATGCATATTCACAAAGATAGAATTTTTTTTTTCACGCATAAAGCTTTTAAACTTGTGACACTTGTTCGAGGGAAACTCTCAAATACACAATATGGAAATAAGGATTTTAAAGGTAGTTTAAGAAATAAGTTACTTCAGTTAGTTTCTCTTCTCCTTATGCAATACATTTCTACTGTATTCTATTTAATTTAATACAACTGATGATGATTTTCTTAGAAATAATATTGAAGTAACTATTTTTTAAATGTGTATTTTCAAATTCTTTGTGATTTGTTTCCTTTTTGAATATTTTATTTTATATTGATTTTTCAAAAAATATTTGAAGTGCTTGAATATCTTGTTTTATTGTCCTGTGGATTCTTTATAGCTGTTTATAAGATTAACTATGAGAAAGAATATAATATACTTTATTCAAGTCTTCAGAGAAACTTAGAATTTTTTTTCATGATTAGACTATTTTAATGTAACTTGCAAGGAAAAAAACTTTCACATCTTAACTTACAAAAAAATTAAATAACAATAAGAAAAAAAATTCTTTTAAGAGGTAGCAACAAAAATCGATATTGTAAGAGATTTTATGAAATTTTATTGAATAGCATTGAAAACCTTTTAAAGGACAAACTTCAGAAATCATGAAATGCTCTTGTTAAATAATGAAAGTAGTATTGTTGATACAAAACCTCGTTAAATAAATTTAAGGTTTTCATAACTGAGTTTTTGAAAAAAGAGGTAAACTTCAATGTGGAGATAATTTATTTTACTTTCTCTGAAAGTAAGGTCATAGATCTTTTTATTCCTTTATACAATCCTTAAAAACTGTCGGGAAACAAACTGAAAATCATGTATAACAATGATCAGATATGCTTTCATAGAAATAAAATGAAATACAATGTGTTTTTAGCTCTATTATATTTTTATGTATTTATGAAGTTTTAAAAGCAGAAATAGTTTGTGGAAAAGGATGGAAATAAATTTTCACTTTGCCCCATTCTTAAAGTAAAGCGTTCACTAATTTTTACACCTATTAAAAAGAATTCATCAACACTTACATGAAAGTGCAACCATAAACACACTTATAATGAGATATTTCTTTTTTTCATTATTCAATCAATATAAACATATTTATGAAAAAAGTTGATAAAAATTTTACGAAGATAATTTTCGTATAAACATTATTTGACATTTTAACCAGTGTAAGAAAGGTTTTAACAACCTTCCCTTATTTCAGATTGTCCAGCAATTTATAAATTGTCCTGTCACACATTATTTTGAATAGCCGATAGAACAGTTTTGCAAGATTTCGAGGAATATTTAATTAACGAAATGTTTTGGAGCTTTAAGTATTATCAAGATAAGCAGGCGTTCAACTGTCACGAATTTTCAGTTCGTTAAAAGTTTGCATAAGGCTGAGTAATTGGTTTTGAGATAGAACGCTCATTAATTTGAACCTCTTCCTTCAATTTACGCATCGCACAATGCCACACAGAGTTTGTTGTTAAATTTTTAAATTTCTTTTATCTTACAGAATACACCTTGAGGAAATACATACTTTTTTACATTCAACAACTTATTTTTAATTCAGTAATGTCAATTGATGACATATTTATATAATTAAACTGAATTATAATGAACTATTATTAATTACTAATATTGCAAATAATTACAGACGTCCACTAATGTCATTAATGAATAACTACACATGTAGTAATACTATAAATAATGATGAAACTCTGAATAAGGTAGAATTTATTTATGTACTGTATAAGTTTTTATTATTGAGCAGTAATCTAGTTTAGTATGACATTTTTCGATAAAAAGAGAATTTAATATAAAATGAGGAATTCTTCCATTTCTAGGTAATTAAAATTTGATTCAATAAGATGAATAATTTATAAGAATATATAACATTTTTGGGTCAAATTCTGCGCATACTATTGATACTTATTGAGGTTATTCGCATTCTTCTAATTTAAAATTGTGTATGGTTACCTGTAAAATTAAAGAACAAAGACCTATGTGTAGGAAGGGGTGACGGTTCAGAAAATCATAGACTTTCAGATGCAAAAATTCTTTATTTGCTCACGATCAAATCAGGGAACTTAAAATCGTATTTCCGACCGCAACGCAAATCGATGTCAGATTAAAATAATTTGGAGGTGGGTTGTATAGTTATTGTATTTCTTGCTAATTCAACATTCTTTACTTTATATTTCGATTAGAGGGTAACGATTGAAATAGTTCAGGCTGTGAACATAAAAGGAAATGAAATGGGATTGCTATTTTAAGGTTGGGTGATCTTTGCTGAGAAAGTAACTGTAGAAAGTTCGTTACAAGTGAAGATGTAAGGCAGGAAAATAAAGATGAAATGGGAAATAGAATTTTGGTTTAAGTTATAAATCAATTATCCTCATATTTATCCTCACCCCGCCCTAATTTTAAAAGGAAGTCACTGGCGAGGGTTTGTTCTCTTACAAAGATATCATCATATAATACCATAATATGTAAGATTCAGTTAATATCAATAATAATAATATATATAATATCAAAATAATAACAACAAGAAAAATAATAATTTCAAAATATTAATTGATATTAATGGAGCTACAATGGACAGAAGCTGGACATTTCCACCTGTACTTTCATAATATCAGATTTGCACCATTGCTAGAATATCAGTGATTTATTGGTTTTAATTACTGGAAAATATTAGCATATTACCAAATTAAACAATAACAAAACTGACATAAAAATACATGACACTACATAACTATTAATAGAATAAATATAAATATAATAAATCTAATCTTGTACCACTCGTAGGCAAGTTTTCATACGGTTACATAAAAATTTCAGAATTTTATTACATGCACTTTGAAGATATTAAAATATGAACACTAAAATAATAAAATGATTAATGATATTAAAAGTTTTAAATAATTACACAACAATTAATCAGACAACGTTCTGAAGTACCGTAAAATAATTATGTTGCATCCATTTTACACATCTTATAAAGCATCTGTATAATGCAATGTTATCATCTATTCTAACACAGTTCCGAAATTTTTCTGAGAGAAATGTAAAATCATATAATATCATTAATAGTACTCATTTTTTATTACAGTTAAAACATGTAATAAAATCACAATGTTCATATTTATTTGAAAACATCACATAAGAAAATTCTTAATATCACAGTACAGCTTTCTCCCATTTTTTTTTAATTCTGTCTCATAGAAAATTTCTTCTCTTTTCTATTAAATATGAAGTGAGTTAATAAGTTGCATCATATATAATTCCTTTCCAACACATCTCTCAGAAAAATTTACGTGCCTGACTCCCAGATGCTCAGGGATGCTAATATAAATGCTATGGATGCTATATAGGGATGCTAATATAAATGCTATGGATGCTATATAGGGATGCTATAATATTATAATTAGTTATACAAATATAAATAAGTTTAATCCTCTTAATAGTTCAAGACATCAACAAAAATCATAATGATTGATTTTTCTTCCATTCACTATAAATTTTCCAAAAATAAATTTCAAATTGAAAGATTTATTTAAATTTTGACACTAAAGTTTTCTGGAAAAAGTGAATCCGGATATGGAGTTATCAAACACAAATTCATATTTTCAAAACAAAATATGAATAAAATTAAATAAAATTAAGTTACTGATAATTGAAACAATTATCCAAAAGGGAAAATTTCAGTGGAGAAAAAAAAAGAATGTAATTTAACTTCCTTCTTGTTTGTTTTTCTAGGTTACAGAAATCAATATAATTTGTATTAGTATATTGGGAGGGGCATCCTCCTAATAATGAAACTACACCTTTCAAACTCAAACATGGATTGATAACCTTTCCTTCAACCTTTCTGTCTTATATATTTCTTACCAATATTAAACATAAATAACTATGATCAAAATTGCAATTTCGCTTAACAACTAAAATGAAATAGTAAATTATATTAAAATGTTAACAAAAGGTAATAAATACTCTTTGATTTCACAATATAAACAATATTACTTATAAAACATACTTTGAAACTCACATCACTTTGATCTTCTTCACCAAAAAGCTTTGGTAAATAAAATTCAGTCACTCCTATGTTACTTAATGTTTTTTTTTTCTATTGATTTTTCTCTCCATTTTCTTTAGAGCTTTTTCTTGAAGATAACTTGATTGAAATTTTTCAGTTGGGTGAAAATATCTTAGACGGATCAAAGGGAATAACTCTGTCTAGATTTTATTGAATGCATTAGGTCTATCAATTTCAAATATACATCTAAATACTTCTTTATATTGTACAGGGGCCAGATTTTTTTTTATCAGATCTTATTTTATTTATTTGATAATATTGGTTAGTTCTTTCTTTAGCTATTTTTTTTGCTTTTTCTATAGGAGGGTATGTCTTATTTCTGTTTATTTTAACTTCAAAAAGAAAATAACCATACATTAAATAAGGGAGGGAAAGCCTGTTACAGTATATGGAGTTTCATTATATTAAAGGATTAATTTTACCAAAAAAAATTTTTGTCATAGGGACTTTACTTTAATTATTACTTATTTCACATTTTAAGAGGCAAATAATGGTTTGATTTACACCTTCAACTTTTCCATTTGTTTGTGATCAGTGAAAAGTAGTTCATAATTGACAGACGTTATTATGTCTTAAGAAATGTATAAATTTTGAAATGGTAAAAGCAGTATTTCTATCATTTAAAATTTTTTCAGGGTTTCATCTAAAGAAAATGTTGGTATGACAGTAGAATGACAACTTATTTACGAATGAACTGCAGGATTATAAGAAATTACTTCTTGGAAACAGGGGATTTCTTAGAGGCATTCAATTTTGCTGTTTTCTTGCCGAAAGCGGATTTTGTCACCTTCTTGTACTTAGGAGTATAAGCCTTTGGCTAAGCTTTTTCTTTTTCTCAGTTTGAATGTTGTGATCATTTGGAAAGATACAGAGCCTCCTTTCTTTTAGTCAACACTAAGATTCTAGAAGTAGCGACATTTTTCAGATACTTTTGATGAAAGTAAACAGTTTGTCAACATCAACTTTGATTGACTGGAGAGATGATCCATCAAGCTTTTTCAATGAGGAAACAGCCTTGTTCGCCATTACTGACACTTTAGGATGGTTAGGAGTTGTTTCGGCCCTTTTTTGATGTAGTTGTTTCTTCAGTTTTTTATCATTCGACGAAGATCCTCTTTATATTACGGCAGCCTCACATCAAGCAGAGAGGGAATTTGGCCATTTGACTACCATAAGACTTCTCTACAGTAATTTTAGGAATCTGGCATCTTTTGCGTTGTATAATTTTTTTTCATCGGGGAAAGGCTTAATTTAAATTTGAAATCCATTTGTAGGCAAACCTGGATCCTACCTGCTTTTAACATGTGAAGACTCAGAAAATAACGTAGAATATCAGATGTTAAAATTCTTCAAAAAATTAAATTTCAGATGATAAAATTAAAATTGTAGGTTCCTCCATAGTACAAACCGACCCCAGATTAAAGTAATTTAAAGTGTGTGTGTGTGTGTGTGTG
>BMAW01027786.1:1390555-1402928 GCA_019974015.1 Nephila pilipes
TTTCACTTAATGAAGGAAGTATTACAAATAATATAACTAACTAACGTTTTTCTCTAAAAGCTCGTCAAATTAAAATTCAATCAATATTTTATAGTATTAAGGACATATTAATATAGACAAAATCAATATTTTATATAGGGACATATTATTATTTGACAGATACCTTCTCTTTGAAAATGAAGCTGACGAAATTTTAAAAGTGATGCTTCATAAGCATTCGTTTTTAAGATATTTATATTCACATATTTATTTTCACTGATATTCATAAGGTATTGTGATGACTGATTAAGCTAGATGTTGGAAAGTGACTATAAAGAAATTTTAGCACAATTTTTCAAACATTATAAAATTGTGCGTAAAATGTGTACTCTTAATGATTACCAATATTATATTTTTACTCATCGAAATGTATTTGAAAAAATGCTTTATGTTAATATTATTTAATTGTATAGCAACCTTGCGTTATATTTATTCAAAACTACTATTTGTAAGGATTTTAAATGTTCTCTTCTAGGCTGCTTTCCAGGATAAAAATTTCACTTCACAAATGCATTTTTGAGGAAAAACTAATATAAAATGTACAATTAAATTAATTAATATGATTATGTAACTAATAAAGAAATTTAAAAATGTTTCTAATTAAATTCATTATAAACATCTACAATTTTACTGAGATACATTAACCTACTTTAAGAATGTTCTAGTGATATGGAAATATGATCAGCAACATAAGAATTTCTTATAACACAAAATGTTTTTAATCATCAAAAATGGAAGCACGTTATATTCAACATTTAATAATTTTCCTTATTATTAATTCATTTCAAAATGTTCATAAAAATTAATTTCATCAACTTTTAAAAAATATAATTTGTTTTTTGAATTTAAAAATATTTGATGATGTTCCTATACATTAACTGAATTCATTTAGCTTTGAAAGGTAAATCATTTTTCACATTCATTTGAAGTATTCCTTAAATTATATAAGAAAGAAAGAGAGAAAAGCTATTACTAAGCCTAAGTCAGAATTTTTATATAACCTTAAATTTTTTTTTAATAAACTTGCCTAAATTTGTGAAAACTACCAGATTTTAACAATTTCAAAGTAATGGTGAAAGGCTATAGAAAAAAAATTAAGATTTTTTTTTTTTCCTCTTTTTTTTTTTTTTTTTTTTTTTTTTGCTTATTTGTGTTAGATATAGAAGTCACTATATTTTCAAACGCAAAATACTTTTGATCTAAATTATTAAAAATATTAATTTTTAGCTCATATTCAAATTACATGATAATGAAGACAACAAGTATTCAGTCGAATATAATGCCACTTACCGCTTCATTTTAATAAACTTTATATAAAATAATTTTATGCCTAATCAGTTTATAAAATGTAGATCTCATCTACTGTAAGAAAATTTACTAGAAAAACCATAATAATAAAAATATGTTGCGTATGACAGTTTAATTTGGGAAGCCATTTGGGTATAAATGATCAGGGTGAAGGAAATGAGGGAGCATCTTTAAGCTTGTATACTATTTTAAATTGTCTGTAATTTAATATGCACTTTAAACCTTTAGTTAAATATGCATAAAATATATTCAGATTTTCTTAAAAATTATATTAATATGTATAATGTGTAATATGAAAAGTTGCTACTATTCTGATCAGCTTAGATACCAGAAAGCTTAGTTAAGTTAGAGAGTTAATTAACATCTAATCTCGTTAGAGCTCTGATATTAGCATGGAATGTATATAAGTAGAACTTCCACATGGTGGAAATAGCATCAGATTATTTGCTTATGATTTACTAGAGTTTAAATAACAGCTAACATTATTATGTTGTTCAACAAAAAATAGAAAATAGTAAATTAATAAAAAAAACTTTGGAATTACTGAAATTTGGCTGCACTTAGCTTTTGTTTGTTTAAATGAAATTAGTGAATAATGTTTTACATAATAAAACATCTTCAATAGTTTCTTTTAGCTTTTTTTTCCTAATAAGTACGAGTTAAAATTAAGATTTATTCATAAAATTTCGTTTGACAGACCTGGAGTCCGTATGTAGTCTTTTCGCAGTAAAGCCTTTATCCTCGAATTAATAATGCTAGACATAAAACCTAGTTTGTCAGAATGAAAAATCAAGAATATTAATCACATATTCTCTTGGAAGATATTTATATATGTAAGCCATATTCTAGTCATATGTCTATAAGCAACTAGTAAATTCAGATATCCAAGTGACTTCAGAGTAGAAAAGAATTAATATTCGTTGAATTGTTAATTGTAGCTATATTGCATGAGAGACTGATGCAATCATGAAACAATTCTTGCGGTGATTTCTAACTAATTCTTAAGATGATAAAAGTTAAATTCTATGAAATGTGTTGAAAAATAATGAGAAATTTGGAAGATTAACAAATAATTAGTATTCATTCACTAACTAGAAACAATCTCTTGAATATATAACTTGAGTAAATGTGATTTTGGGTGTTGTGGATTATATTTAAAATTTATTTAAAAACATATTAGGTAACACTTTGAAAGTAATATAAAAAGAAAAACTTTCAAACGATGTACATTTTAAAACAGTATCTATGAACTAAGATTTTTAGGAACTTTATATAATTGCATAAAAATAACTAAAATTGGCCTCAAGAGACTGGGATTTTGAACGATATCTCCTCCAGAAAACTTTAAAATTGTTGAGAAAGTTGCTTCAAATTTCAAGGGAAAAAAAAGGTACAACCAAAAGTAATTATTATAAAACAGCCTTTAAAAATATTGTTGATTGCATATAAAAATGTATTTGCGTATATTTGACGTAATAATAACACAAGTTTTTCTAGATAAAAAAAATGAGCATTGCTAAAGTGTATCAAGAAATGGTTAATCTCAAAAAATTATCGACCAAGACTTTCGAGGCTCTACATCTTATTTTGCAAATAAAATGTACATTTATATTAGAATAAATACAAACATTTAGAATTTAAGAAATAATCATTCAGTGTACTATGAAAAAAAAATACATTATTTTTTTAAATTTATATCTAATGCGGTTGGTTGTAACATTTATTTTCGATAATTTTGTGTCATTGTAATTGAAATAATATTATAAATATCCAATGAAATACGAAGCGACTTAAACAATGCCATCATAATAAAAATTATCTCCACGCATCGTCACTAAGCGATATATCACGTCACCAAAGGACACATTATGCATTGAATTTGTTATTTAAGTCGACTACTACCATTTCTCTGTAACTGATCCCGCCATTCTGGAAACCAGAACAAACTTTAGATATTCAATTCGAGCAGCCTCTTTCTCATTGTTTCAGCTGTGGAGCTTTGCGAAAGGAATAATTATTTTCCTTTATAGTCTGTCTCTGTATAGAAAGGAATTCTACGGTAGCCATTTTTGCGATTAAGACATAGCCAATAGTCTCTTGGAGACCTTTTGCCGATGTCGCGAGGCGGGATTTATGAGTATTTCTATCGCTGTGTAGCTTGTTAATCGGCGAGCCTACGGTCATTGTTTTGAGAAACTTGAGTGCCATGCGCTCCAGAAATGCCGAAATCCACGGAAGGCTATATTGAAATATTACTTATCTTCCCTTTACCCAAAGACCTTGAGATTGTTTAACACTTTCTCAAAGAGGTTCATTCAAATTATTTTTCAATTTCAATTTTAAGGCTCACTTTTCCACGTTGTGTAGTGAATTAAATACTTATTGGACAAAGCTGTTATTTGTTCTCTCATCATTCATGCGAGAAGATATCGATTATGAATTCCGATAACAATTTACGTAGAAATTTACTTTCGAACTCAAATATGGAAAAATAAGATATCCCTCTTTCATTGTCTTTATCATTTTACTTAAATTCTATTTTTTTCAGTTTTAATAATAGAATTTTCTTTTAAAATCCTCGATTAGATCAATATTAAAATACATTTCCATAATCAAATATTCAAAATGATTTTACTTGAATCTAATATTTAATTATTGCAGGAATTCTTATGAAAAAACTTATTTAAGAAATTACATATACTTAGATGCATATGTATATGTATATATATATATATATATATATATATATATATATATATATATATATATATATATAGATAGATAGATAGATAGATAGATAGATATAGATATAGATGTAAAAATAGAGTTATTCACAATGATTCATCCAATTTCAAAGCTCCATATTTTCATAAGTAAACTACATAGAATGATAAATAATACATGAATGAAAAGGGAAAATATAGGAAAATCTTTTTTTTAAAAAAAAAGGTTCAATATAATTTTCTTTAGTAATACATGTAATGTCAATTCGATATGTAAATTCCTGCCAAACATGTTGGGAAATGTCAGTGTTAATTGATTGTACAGCGTCAGAAATCCAATGTTTAAGTTCATATAAATTTATAGGATAATGGTAATAATTCTCTTTATCTTTATCAAATCGTCAAAGAAAGAACTCGCAGGGGGCTGGTAGCTGCGTGAAAGCTTCCAAAACAGCTTTAGTGAAATGTTCACAAAGAACACACGAGGGCCATCTATTTTTCACAATATAAAACTTTTAATGATTTCTTTTGTATTTATGTATTATTATATTGTTCATTATTCTGTGTCATTTATCTTTGATATATATATGTGTGCGTGCGTGCGTGTGTGTGTGTGTGTGTGTCAAAGATAAATGACACAAAATAATGAATAATACAATAATACATGTGTGTGTGTGCGTGCGTGCGTGCATGCGTGTGTGTATCAAAGATAAATGACACAGAATAATTCAATAATACACACACACACACACACACATATATATATATATATATATATATATATATATATATCTGTGCGTATGTGTGTATATGTAATGATTTAACTTTAATTCATATTAGTTTCTCATAATAACAATTTAATTTCCTAATTTTTCCCATTCTCTCATTTAAAAGAAAAGCTTTCATTCTTATTTCCTGATTCACACTTTAAAAAGTATTTTTAGAACATTCTAGAGAATTCCAAGAAATTCACTCTTTTAATTTTCAGAATTGATACTACACTGACTATACATTGAACATTAAATTTTTAGATGAACTTAATAACATTTCCAAGCAAAATATTTCGAAAGTAATTTAAATCAAACCTTCCCACTCATTCGAGGAAGGTATGAGCCCATTTGGCATTCCAGTTCTTAATTAGCAATTTTATTTTAATTATTTGAAATTGGTAGTCCTTTCAAGGCCATAGCAACCCCAGCACAAAGTATTTCGACGAATTAGATTCTAATTTAGGGTTTTCAAAGTGTTTAAAAATGGATTTTAAACGTATCCACGTACAAAAGGAAATATTTGATCTTCCTGAGCTTCAAACAGCAGCTTCTTGGAAAATTTAATACCTGCTATTGAAGATTTGGTTTTTGAAATGCATTATGAAAGCGAAATCATTATGTTTAAAATTCAAATATTCATTTTTAAAAATACCAGTATATTGATAAATATAGAGAAACAAAACACATTACCTTGAAACTAGGAATAATGTTCTATAATAAAATATATGTATTCTTTAATATAATTTGAAGGTAATAATTTCATTCTTATATTTTAAGGAATTATTTTAAAAAAATTATTTCCTATTTTTCATTTAATTGTGGAATTTTTCTGGACATTTATTAATTATTAATAATTATAAATTTCTTAAACAAGCTGTAGTACTGAATCATTCATACAGCAAATCGCAATCATTATTGAATGTCTAATTTATTTTAGTATCTTAACCTTTTATATATTGTGTATTTAATTCAAAATCTACAAATTAAAAATTTCCGATTCAGCGGAAAGAAATGCAAATTTTTGTTTACCCATATGAAAGACAAAAATATTCTCATATTTTTTTAAAAAGAAGTAAAACTTCTTTTTAATATTTCAGAAATTGGTTATAAGATGGAGAATAATAGTAAATACTTTATTTTCTAACTTTCACAAAGACAAATTAATATAATTAAACCATATAATAACTTGTTAATCAAGTTAAATAATACCATTCTCTTGTAACATTACAAAATACAGTTTATTATTTATAACTTAATACAAGATTTATTTTAGATTGAGCTATTAGGTACATCGAATATTTATAGAGTATCTTTAAAAAAATTTATAATAAATAAATTTAAATTTTAATAATTTTTAAAAAATTCATAACAAATTTTAAAAGAATTTTATTATTTTTAACTTATCAGTCAAGTTTAGTCCGCAATAACAAAAGTTTTATTTATCACTTATTCGACTGCCCATGGTCAGTCTAATATTCGTAATTATATCTTCAAGGGATTTATTTATTTATTTGCTTTACTTTTTTAATATTTTTTTCTTCCTTTTTGTTGTAGTTTTTGAATTAATCAAACTTTTTATCGTGTATAATATTTTTTTTTTCAACATTTGATGTAGAGACAGATGTTAATTCTTCATTTCTTTTGGGAAAAGGGGGATGTATTTTAATTAGTTGAGCATAATTATACATCCAACTATTTCGATAATTTAGGGTTAAGTATTCGTAACTATATCTTCATGGGTTTTATCTGTTTATTTTTATGGTTTTTATATGTTTATTTTCTTAATCACTTCATTTTTGTTTCAGTTTTTCAACTAATCAAATTTCATATTCTGTTGAATACTTGTTTCAACATCCGGGCGGTTGCAGAATTTAGTACCTCCCCATTCCTTCTTGGAGAGTGATATATATATATATATATTAATTAGTTATTGAACTTTTTGATAAAGTTTTGTGATTTAAGATATATCCCAAAAAATTACATTATATTGATCCCTATATTTTTAAACACATTTTAAAATTATAGCAAAATGTATTAAAAAACTGTCTTATAGTAAATTATTTTGTTAGTGAGCTATGTGTGTGCTAGTATTGGGAATTGTAGAAAATTCTTTTAAAGCATTCATAGAAAGAATTACATTTTACTCATAAGAAATGTTTCTTATTCAGTGCCTTAATTTGACTAATCAAACTTACATAAATGTAATTTTCAGAACTTTTATAGAGTAAAATAAAGGGGAAATAATTTTTTTAACATTATTGTTTAGATTATTTTTCCTTTAAGATACCCATTTCTTGGAAAACTAATACTACCTTCGTCAGAAGGATTGTTTATCTTGGATTATATGAATTTCTTTTCAGTAGCTGAAAATAATTTTTTTTCGTTGTTTTGAGCATAAACTTTATATAGTTAATATTTTGATTAAAATATCTTCATCATTTTAGGATGTTAACATGTGTAAGAAAAAATAACATTTGTAGTTTCTTAAGAAAGCAGATTTCCCCATCACAATTATATTGTGAAACTTTTCGGCAGTTATTGGTAAGCTCTTGTTGTATTCAAGTAACTCTTACAGCACTAAATTCGTAAGAGTTATAGAACTGTAAACACTCACATGGGTATTAGCGGAAATTTTTATGCTTTTCTGTAGAATGGAAATGGAAAAATTTATGCTTTTCTGTAGAATTGACTTTTATATGCTTAGCGTTTAAATCATTGCTTTTTGATCAAGGCTTTCATACAATTAATACTACATATTTTTTATCTTATCAATAGTTTTGGCTCCAAAATGGTATTACATATTTTGAAATTTTGATTTTGTTGATTGTAACAACTCAATTTCATAAAAATATTTAAGTTAATATTTTCTCAGTATTAGCTCAAGGTTTCAAATTTTTTCACTAATTAGGTAAACATATTTATAAATTCACATAAGGTACGACAATATTTTACAATAAAAACATGTTAATCACTTTAGTCTCAATTAAGTAAGACAAAAATGCTTAATTCATGTAGTAACAATACTTACATTTTTTTCCCCAAAAAAGTAAGTGCCTTGAAACAATGTTGATCGAAGAAAGTGTTGAAAAGGTTATTTCAATATAACGTTTAATAATTAGAAAGATATTCCCATACATGTCACAAAAAAGATAGACACAATATTCATTACCCTGGAGATTCTAAGAGCTATAAATATACAACTTATAGATTTTAAAATACAGGGAATAATGCAAAGTTATTTTTTCTTATTATTTTAATACTAATATAGTACTTCAATGTAGATTTCAACAGGATTAGAAATTGAAAATAAAAGTAAACTTAAATTACATACCTTCCTAAAAACTTGATTTCTACTACAAGCAAATTTTTTTACAGAAAAGATGCAAAATTTGTACAACACAAGAATAATTGAAGTGTTATATAGTAATTTCCATAAAGCTTATTTCTAATGCCCTTTATACCTTAGTAAAATATTAAAACCGAAACTTTTCAAAAATTTAGAAATCATAAATTTTAAACGTTCTTTTAGGAAACCCTGTCATATTTTCTAAAATTTTACATTTATTTCTTTTAACTTTATATAGATGGAAAATTTTTGTTTTGTTTTGTTATTAAACTTTTATACCTATAAAAACCACAGCGAAATCTAAATTTAGAATAGTACGTTACAGCCACTTATTTTATCTCATAATGCACATTAAAACTTTAATACTAAGGTAAAAATTTAGAGATTTATTTTATATTTATATTATTAGATTTATTTATTTTTTTTAATTTTAATAGAGTGATAGGTAATTATTTAAGTAATTTATTTAGATATATATGAAGGAACTTATTTAGAGATATGTTAAGTATAATTCTGCATTCACTGTCCTTTTAATGTATCTTATCAGAATTTTATTATAGTTATTAACAATTACTCTAAAAAAATGTGATACTTTTTATAAACGATTAATATGTATACCATAGAGCTTTTGCAATTATGGTACAAATATTAATCATTTTTCATGCACAAAATTGATGTTAATTCGAGCTTTTTTCCCCATAATTTATGAAAAATAAATGCCCTTTCCTAGAGGAGAGGAAAATGCTACTTTTTTAAACATTTTATATCGATACTTTTATAATCATCATAATATAATACAATTTTAATGTGTTTATGAACTTATTATGGCTGCGTGGAAAAATAAACACTTTTTCTTCCAGGATTTGATGTTTGATGCAATACTTTAAAAAATAAATTAATTAATTACATAATGATTTCTTACAATTTTTATTGAAAATTCGAGTTATTTTGATTGTAAAAACAAAGTGGATAATAATGCTTGAATTTAAGCTTTATTTTTTTTTAATTAACCAAACATTTTGTGCTTTATTGAATCACTATCATTAACTTATAAATTTTTTTCTAATCTATCCTTATTTGTCATAAAAGTAGAAAAAAAAGTACCTATTTCAAAATCACATTATTCATTTTTAATGTATATTTTTATGAATGCTTTTAATTTCCGATACTTGCGTTACGTTCAGAAATTCTTTTTTAAGTAGGTTTAAAAAAATAGAACTTCATTAAAGAAAATGTTATGACGAATATGAATGATAAAAGAAATTATCTCCCCCCCCCCTTTTTTTTTTCTCTTTTCCCATCGTTACTGAAACTTCCCTATTTCTACTCGTTTCTACGGAGGTGCAGAATACTGCCACCTGGTGTTAAAATTATCAACTACGCTATTATCGAGAATTTCTCCATACAGTCACTCTTGTTAACTTTCAATACCATTTACCAATCATTTACATTTGTTTCAAAAATAAATGAAGGTACCGATAACGTTTATTGTAAGTTGTATTGAGATTAGAAGTAATTATAAAGATAAGTTTAATACCTGCAGTGACCATCATTTTATCTTTCTCTTCCCAACCTACAAAAAAACAATTCAACAAATTTTCATCCTTAGTTTTTGGAAACCTCCATATTTTTAGATATTTCTGATAAAAAAATAAAATTCCAAAAATATTTCAAATAATAATTTGGAAATGGGCTATATATAATTATTATTAACTCTAGTTACTTGCATTGTGAGCTTTGGGGGGAAATTATTTGAAGAATAAAGAAAAAAAAAAAAAACTTAAATAGTATTATTTAATTTGTTTAAATGCTAATACTTTACGTTAAGCATATAAATGATATTTTTTACAGATTTTTGAATTCACAATAAAATTTAAATTCACTTTCTAAGTTCTAGGAACTAAATGAATTGAAATTAAATAATTATTATTAAATTCAGAATAAGTTTCCACAAATTTCTTTCAAATAAATACGTTTGCTTTTGTAATAATTATTTTGAATAACTATTGTTAAAGAAGAGTACTGTATAGATATAAAATAGTAAATACTAAGATATAATAAATAACCACAATAAATCTCTTTCACTGTCTACTTGTGCTGTGGGTATGTGGGTGTGTAATCGATACAATTTATAATTCATTATTGAGAAAATCTATTTGCATTAATGTATATTTAAATTTATTATAAGCACACATGTTATGGGGGGCATATCAAGGAAACGAGGTACTAAAATGTCTTAAATCTTAATAATTATACTACACATTTTGTATTAAATTGAATACATTTATCTCTATTATATACGAAAATGCATTGAAAACACATTAGTTATTTTTAAACTTTTCATGTATTAAAAGGAATTACCTGATAATAAAATTAGGTGTCATTTTATCGTGAATTAAATTTCAATTTTTTTTTATTTTTGATCTGAATCAATAATGAAGTAAAGTAACGAATACAAACTAGGGTTTCAATATCAAAAGTTTATTCTTTCATTATGAAGTTGAATTGCTGAAAAGATCTAATCTCATTTTATGTAATTGCTCTTTTACTGAAAATCGTCTTTATGCAATTGGCTTACATGGATGACTATTGGATTATCCATCGCAATTCAGCATATCTTTGGATTCGAGCTCTAGAAATGTCAACCACAAATTCATATTGAGTGTGTTTACCATTGCAAAGGGTCGAATTTTATTCCTAGAGTGGTACTTCCCATTCCCTCATCAGGATTCATTATATACGACCCGTCGACCCTGGTGGTGTAAAAGTTGTCGCCTTGATGATATCAATTAATCGATCTCCTTTCGTGCATTCCCTCCCCTCTATTGCATCTGAAAGGGACGGAATTCAAGTCCAGGCTATGGAGTTGCAGTGCAGTGCCTGCAAAACGGACAAAAAAGAAAGCAGTTATCCCTCCTCTGCTATTCTTGGTGGTGTTACACGGTCGAGCAGACCCCTGAACGGGTTCCAAAAGCGGCCCCTAATATAAGATGCCATGTGTTTATTTGCTCTTTAATGGCCAGCACGTTTTATGAAAACCATCTGTGTGACCCAATCTAATTAGCGGCGCAAGCGGCGAGCATCGATTTTCTTCATGCAACAGCAAAGGCAACTGAAATTCATTAGCAAACTCCCTCGCATCCTCTCGGATCAAAGGAGAACGTCTACGTGAACGTATTTGCAAATTCAATAATGACCGCAAATGCATTCGCAGGGAGGTGGTCTCCACGGGAGGTACTCCCGAGGTCCTGTCTCCACGATCGATGTGAAAGTTTGGTTCCTTTTAAAACTCCTCCCCACACATCTCCGACATAAATCACCCGTTCATCCCCTGGACTAAGGCTCCAAGGAAACTTCCCATTGGTCAGTAGCGTCCGAACTAGGTTCTTTGGTCGAATATGAAAAGGCCCCTCCCATCTGACCGGGGCCTCACCAATCCTTACTTTATCATCGGAGGGAGACACATTTTTGCCTGCCTTTCCCTGCACTTTCTTGTCCTAAAGGTTTCGGCCCGTGTGCGCATTCAAGCTGACCGAATCGATACAGCCATTGATGCAAATTGCGTCAACTCTTTTTCCCATTTCCGGTCAAACTGGGATAAATACCTTTGAAAGTTTCGCCCCTGTAATGATTTGTTTGCAAAATGCTTGTTAATATTCGAACACCATCTAACTTGGCATGGCTTACTGAAATTCTTTCGAAAAGTGTCATTATTAGTAGAAACTAACTTTGCTTCAAAGAATTGCTATCCAACTCATTCGAGCACAAGTTAAAAGGATAAGTGTCGAGAAAATATCCTTTCTTGACAGTTACCCTTTTTAATTGAGAATTTCGAGAAAATCGCTGAGGCTGTGTCTAAAAACTATGCTTGAAGAATTATTATTCGTAAAGTTTACTTTAAAAGGATCCCAACATATCCGCGAGTCACTTGACCATTCCAACGCGTTGGGGGAAATTGAGGCAATTAAAGTTCGGAATCTTAACAACTAAGCATGTTCCCATTATTCTACTCCTTCTGGGAAAAGTGAAGTAAACTTTGTAGAATTCACAAAGCTTGGACTTTTAATTAATTTCACTGCGAGAAGGATTTTAAACATAAAATGCCCATTGAAAAACATTTATATCCTTCCTTCACTCTATAAATGTTTTTATCTAAAAAATTTTATGTTTAAAATGCTTCTCGCAGT
>BMAW01027786.1:1403028-1415833 GCA_019974015.1 Nephila pilipes
AAATAAAAAATGATTTTCTTTCAACACATAACTGTTAAGTTTTCTATTTTTTAAGCTATGGCATAAAATTATTGAATGATAAAAGAGTAGTAGAAATACAGCTTTTTATATTAACATGTTTCAATAAATTTATCAAAATATATTTTATAAAGAAAATATGTAATTACCATTTTTTATATTAATTAAACGGAGAACGATAACAGATATCTTGAAATTTTACATTTGATGATAATATGTAACGAAATATTTTCCCCAATGGAATATACTCTTCGGAGAAATTTACCAAAAACTTTGAAAATATTTGTACAAATTTAGTTGATATCCTCATGAATTTTCAAAAAATTTATTACTGAAGTTTCCTTTCTAGTAGAAAAGAAAGGATCTGATTGTTTTCCAATATGAAGCATATTTACGCTAGTACATAACAGATTTTTAAAAAAATCTCAGTAATGAGAAATTATGACAAAATTTTACTTTTATTCTGTAAAAATAAGTATATATATATATAAACAATTCATTAATTAATTCATAAAATGAAAGAGAGATGAAACATATGATTCAGATGTATACTTTTATAAAATTAATCTATTTTCAATCAAATTACCATTATTAAGAGAAGGGAGAAAAATATATTCAGAAAATTCTGTAGGAGCTAAGATAAAATAAACGTAAAAATTTCTTTGATTTACTTAAAATTACGAGGACCATCGCAAAGAGCCCTTGTGGTGCTTCTAAGTGCGACGTTAATAATAAACAAACACATTCTTTGATTTATAAATTCGAAGGACATATGGTGATGTTCTTTATTGAGACAGATTCATAAATTAAAGTGATTCACAATGTGCATTATGATTTTTTTTTGCGAAGCAAAAACAAAAGTCAAACTAAATTAAAGTGAATAGAAAGGCTTGTATGAAATGAGTTAATTAAATCTGAATTCGGTATCCCTTTATAAACCTAAAAATTCTTAGATTTTCTTTGTAAATTAAGTTTGGATGTACAAACTTGTATCCGTCCTCTTTTATCCTCGTTACATTTCTTTATCCCCGAATTTTATAGTTTAAATATAAAAACTTTCATGGAAATTTAATAGGGATTTCAAAAATTAAATTCATGAAATTAAAAAAGCTGATTCGAACTTTTCTTTAATTTTTAATGTAGCATATGCAAAAAGGGGAAATATAAAGTGAATTTAAATAAATATAAAAAGAACCCTCATGAAACGTTTGCTCTTACGGTATGTCATTGTCCTCTTATTTTTTAAAAAGGTACAATAAGGCTTAACGATTAATGTTTCTGGTACTTTTAAATAATGTGAGTAATGCTGGACTTTTCGAAAAACTTCCTAAGATATCTCATGATTCAGCTTTACAAATTAAAACTGGTGATTCGATTATTTGATTTAGCAATTGAATTTTAAATTATTATTATTATTTACTTTCTTCTTAAATTCTTCTTCTTTTCTATTTCTTAAATTCTTCTCCTTTACCTTTTTAAATAAAATTGTTTTAATTATTAATTACAGTTGAATTAAAACAGAAAGGATTTTAAAGCTTCAATTTCTATTGCGTCGAATAATAGTTTATTCAGTAGATATCTACATATTGTTTTATTGAATCTAAAGTTCTCTTCTGCTTCTTGAAACTTCTTGAAAAGGATTAAATTTAAAAACATTTGTAACATTCAATCTGAATGGAAAAAAGTTGCGAGTTTATTGATTGTTAATGTCACTTTAAAAAGCAGTACAAGGGCTGTAGGTGACGGACTAATTTTGAGCTTCCGTCGAGTGTTGAGGACGACGCCTGAATTCCTCAGCACTGCCACCTCCAAACTTCTCCACCAAGCCAACAGGAGGACTAGAGATCTCTAGTAGGTTTTAAGTGCATCAACCCCGCTACATAGTGGGTCTTTAATGGCATCAGGGCTTGCACCTACGGTTTGACGAAAACAACACCCACGATCATGACCACTAGGGTACCGCAGCCATAAGTTATAAATTAAATTATTAGTTGTATTTACTAAACCCAAATTTTCAACTTCTTTAATCTGAAAAAGAGAGCAGTACTTAGAAAAGTACTGCTTATAAAATTACAAGTGTAAGGCACTATAATGTAGAATATTAATTAATTTTAAAATAATTATATTCTTTCATTTCCCAATATATAAGAATGGTCGTATTATGAGAAGGTCAAATATGTGTAAGTGTTTTGTAGAGTTCTGATGTAATATGATCCTGCATTGCTTATCATGATGTCCAATAACGCATGGATAATTACAAAGTACAATGCATTTAAAAATAAATTAGAAATCGTAACTTTTTTTTACTTATACTTAATGATTTTGAATGTATTCATTTTTTGACATTTTGCAGAAATTATATATCTGTTACAGGTTTTAGAATTAACTGATTTCTAAGATTCACTTTCTGATCTGACAAAGGTAAGTAAAACTTTTTTAAAAAAATTAATTTTAGGATTTTATGTAATAATAAATGGAATACATGGTATAGAAATCTATTCAAATAGTGTCCATTCCATTTGCTCAAATTTTAGCATTTTTTTTTTTTATTTTGGAAACAAAAATTGACTAGTACACATGAGTGAATAATCGCACGCAAGAGAGATAAACAGTCTCAAATTTTCATTTTAATCTGAAGTTTTAGCTATTCATATAATTGAAACATGTTTGAGGTAAAAATTAACATTTATAAGGAAAATTAAATATTATTACCTCTAAATAACTTAATTTGATTTTAATGTGTTAATGTGTTATAATATGGTAGCATTTTTTAAAGAACCAAAATATAAAATGAATATTAGGAATAAATTGAAATTTATACAAATACAGTCATATACATCGGTTCACGGCATATTTTATTCACGAACAAATCTGCTGAAATTAAAAAAAATTCTGACAAACATAGCTTCTATTCAAGAGTTATGTTTCTGTTCATGCACAGTCAATATAAAAATATTACATGTGCTTTTTCCGGCACTATTTAAACTTTGTTCGCTCACTTATTTCATAGAATTTTTTGTACGTATTTTCCACTAAATTATCATTCAGTATTGCTCCCAAAATAGTAGTTGTGCTGTTAGGAAGCCTAGTCTAGTTACTGCTGGAAAAAAAAAGTTGAAAATATACTTATTAAGCATGACAATATTGTTCTTGTTTCTAATCTCGCCCCACAGTTTGGTTTGGTAAAATCTATCATTAGAATCATTCTTGAGAAGAAAAAAAAGAGGCAGTTAGAGCAGCTGATATGACTAAAAGAACAACTGTTTCAATGAAGTGGAAATAAATAACTGAAAGGTAGAAAAATTATTGCAAGTGGGGATGCATGAAAAAGAGCTTACTGGTTATTATGTTTGTCAATTATGTTCGAAAAAGCTAAAAAGGTGTGTAGTGATTTAGTAGCGTATACATTTAATTCAAACAAAGTCAAATATGAAAATTTTAAATCCAGTAGAGGCTGGTTTCAGAAATTTCACAAGGAAAGTGGAATTCATAATGTTGTTAGGCATTAGGAGGCTGCTGATGCAAACAGACAGGTTTCAGAAGGATCAGCTGATGAATGCGAAACGTTTGTGGCAATTGAAGGATATAATCTAAATCAAGTTTTTAACTGTGATTTGATGTAGGAATGTTTTCGAAAAAAATACCAAGAACATGCATCATCAAAGAGAAGAAAGCTCTTCCTAGACACAAACCTATGTAGGACTGGCTTAAACTTATAATACTCAAATGGTGATAGTAAAATTAAGCCATTTTAAGTCTACCAACTCGAAAATCTTCGTGCATGCAAAAAAAATGACGTGCTGAAGGCTAAAATGCTATAATGGGGAAATCAAACGCAAGACATAAGTTGCAAGTCATTTTCTTGGAATATATGATTGAAATATTAATACCAAGTGTCAAAAAATACCTAGATGAAAAGAGTTTTAGTTTCTTGCGCCAAAATCAGTCACTGAATTAGAAAAGAGAAAAAAAGAAAAAAAAAACCTATAGTTATCTTAATTTTTTCAACAATTAACCTTCTACATCAGCAGTATTATCCATAAGAAAGCTAAAATGTAATACTTAACAATTATCATGAACTTACTTTTGAGTTAGTTCATCATAAATCCTGCTTTCATTTATTTCTATATTTCTTTTTTTTTTTACTAAAACTTTTAAAAATAAGGTAAAAATAACTTGTTTTTGTGATATGACCGGATTAATTCTATTTTGATTAGTTTAAATCAGAAAATTTGATATGGTTTGTGAACCGAGTCTCGGAACGAATTAAGTTCATGAACCTAGATATGACAACATCAAAAACATTTTACCATAAAAAATGAAATTGTACAACGTAAAAATTAGTTCGAGTTATTAATTATAAGTAAATAACTTCATCACAGTTCTTTCATTTTTTTCAATAATAAACACTTTAAATAAGTTTTAGTGATAAACCGGGGATAAAAAAAATATCATTTAAACATTTACATTAATTTGGCGAAATATGATCAAAAATATGTAAATTAATTTCTATTGAAAAATTGTTTGAAAATTGAATTTTTGAGGAAAAGATTAAATTGAAAAAAAATATTATTATTATTATTAATAATATATATATATATGTGTGTGTGTGTGTGTGTGTGTGTGTGTGTGTGTGTGTGTGTGTGTGTGTGTGTGTGTTATTTATTCTGTGAGTTAAAGAATTCTCTTTATTTGTGACAGTAGATAAATCATTTCCTCTTGCTGGAAACAAAGAATTAATTCAAGATAATTTTCAATGAAAAAGGAATCATTAAATTATGTTCATTTTCACGATGAAAAGTATTCTGTAAGCTAAAAAATAGACAGAAATAGGTTATTCAAACCTTCTGTTATCTTACAGATCCTTCCTAGTGAAATGAGAAAGCTTGCAAAAGAATTTATTTAAATAAAAAGAAAATTTATTAAATATTGAATTTAAAAAAAAAGGATTTTAATTCCCTAATTCTTAAGTTTTGTGTTATTTTGTTCTATATTTGGAAACATTTCCCATATCATCTCTATTCATTCATTCTCAATTTTAATTTTTCGTTTTGGGAAGGGAAAGAACGCAGAAGTAGACATAAACTACTTATCACAATAAAAATAATTGATTTATATATTAGGTAACGCAATTTGTAATTATACTCAATTATGTATGCAAATTATTACACACAAATACATACACATACATACATACATACATATATATATATATATATATATATATATATATTACACACCCAACATATCATATGATAATACACAATTTTGTACATAAATTGAATAACATGCGTGCTCGCATATATATATATATATTATACAACAAATGTTTCTTTGACCGGGCAGAAAAATTCAAATTTAGAAATTCAGATTTAGAGTTGGAAAGAAAAGTAATTGCATTCCATATCAATATATTCTTATATTTTACTGATATTAACTTTTGTCCCTCTGTGAAGTGCAACTTTTCTTGATTATTTGAAATTTTTAAGACTTATACTTATTTTTACGGCACGAACACGAATATTTTTACAAGTGTTATAAATTTCAATTTAAAGGAAACATTACTATAATAATAAATATCCGAAGACTTAAGTAATTAGAATTGCAGCTAAGCCTGTTTTTTTTTCTTCTGTAGTTTTGCAAAATTTCAGAAGTTCAACTTTCAGAATTTTTTTTTCTTATCATAAATATCTCTGTTCCATATACCTACAAATTTATATTAAATTATTGAAAACTCTATTTTTTTCTTTTAAATTAATAGCTTTGATATTTCTTTTTCAAGTTAGTTTCCATCAAAAATCCACCAAGTAAAAATTTAAGAACATAAGCCTTGTTATGTTATATAGAAATGTAAAAATAATTAAACTAAAATGAGAAAAAACATTTGATTTGTTTAATATAATGAAACTTATTTTAAAATTAGTAATATTTCTTCGTAAATAAATAAATAATATAATTTAATTATTAAAAAATTCCCATTGTGATTCGAAACTATCAAATATTCACTTCTTAATCTAATAACTTTCACATCTCAGCACATAAAAATAAAAGCTATCTAAGAATAATTTTTATATATTTCAAAAATTGCAGCTATTATCCCTTCACTACATAAAAATCCTAAGTTTCTATACAAATTCCCTAAGGTAAAACTAAAAAATGAAATGATTCTTCGATAAATAATCACAGAGGGAAATAATTAAATGTAAAAGAAGACAGGCAGTGATATGCATTATGTACGTTTTAAAAATAAAATGTAATGCAATCTTTCAAAATATTATTATTGGAAAATAATTGTCTCAATAGAAAGTATAATATAGGAACTGGATATTTTTCAAATAAAGATCAGCAAATATAACTTCAAAGTGCCTTGATGTATAAAAATTTTCAACTGCAATTAAAGTTTATAACTCTAATTTTATTTAAAAGTTTACATAAAAAGAAATTAGAACAATTTTTATTAGAAAGTTTTCAATCAATGAAATTGTATCAAAAAATTTAGATATAGTGAGGTGACAGAATATTTCATGTTACAGAGTCTTATTTCGATAATACCTTAAAATGACAGAATTTAAATTCCCTTTACAAATTGATGAACAGAAGAATCTCCGATATTAAGCTCTGTCTATTGTGAAATCTAAATCTGTAAAAGGTTGTATACTTTTAAAAAGTTCTTAGAAATTTATGAGTTAATGGTAAAAAAAATACCTCCTCATGAAAATTTCGTATCTCAATCTTTCAGATTTCGATTCGTGTACAATTCCATTTGACAGTTTGTAAACTTAGATAGGGTATCATTTGTAATCCATCGTGGTCAATTTTTTTAAATGATTATCAACGTTTCTTTCAAAATGCATATCAATGAGTTCTCAAAGCTTTTAATTTATTTGTAGAAAGTTCTTTTATACCTTAACATTTTGTAAAAGATGGGCTTGAAATTTTAGATATTTTTGAGTTACAAAAAAAGTATACTTCATGTACCTTATTATATATTTCAGATAAGGAGAAAATAGATTGTTCTAGAAGACTAAAAAAGAGCTTTAAATAAATTTTTAATGTTTTCTTAATTCTAATCTCAGTAATGAATTTGAGAATTTTGAATATTACTGTATAGCTTATTAAAGCAATTATTTTATTACCGTTTCCTTTGTCCAGTTCAAATGGTACTTTACCAATTAATTATCTTTTATAAATAACTGTTTTTGATAACATTTAAGTCTAAGTAACTTTTTATCAATTCTTGACCATTTATAATATTGAAATCATTTGCTGCCTCTGGTTCCAAACATTATTTGTGAACAACACTATTTTATTCCTTCATATTGTATACTGTTTACTATTCGCTAGAATACATCTAACAAGCAGTTGCTAGACATTTTGCATAAGGCTTAAGTGAAACACCTGGTTATTCCCTTACATGCACTTCGTTATTCAGAAATCTCTTCCACCTACTGTTTAACATATGAATTTTCCTCAAGCATTCAATGAGATTCAACAATTTCTTGAATAAAATGCCGATAAATTACCTTCAAATGTGTAGCTTAGCATTTCATAAGTTTCTTTTTACCAACTAGAAGTATAACTTTAACTTTTCTATTGTATCTGGGACAAGGAATAGCATCGTATGACATTGATACTTTGAAGATATTCCAATTTCAGAAGGTGCAATCGGTCAGATCCTGTAGTAGAATTTATAAGATCAATTCAAACATAATTTCGAATACCTGAGTCATTTATACAGAATATTTTTTTCAACGGTATAAATGGCAATTCCTTTTTTAATCCCACATAAAGTATATTTTTCTATTAATTTCTTTGTTATTTTCTTACCAAAGACAAAATTTCAGTTCTTCTCCTGAATAGAACTTCAGAAATAACTTAAAAATTAAGAATTCAAGTAAAGAAGAACTGATGAAAAACTCTTAATCATAAGAAACCAATCAACATTTAAATAAAAACTAGCTATTTAAATGTAATACAATGAAATTTTTTTGAAATATTAAGAAAAAATTAGTTATTTTATAACATGCTATTAATTTTGATTAAATTAGGTTAAGAAAGTAATATATCATATATTAACCATCCTCATAAAAAAAAAGTAGATATGTTAAAGCCTAATTCTTTAAGAAAATAACTTAAAGGGGGATTTTTAAAAAAGATAAAAATATTATCCCGAAAAGTTTTGTCAATTTAATTGAAAATATATTGCAATAGTTTGTTGAAAAAATTAAGCCCTTTTCCAAGTTATGTTAATTGCTCTTTAATAAAATGTACATACTAATGAAATGGTTCCTATGCACTATAAATAAATAAACAAAATGAAAATAAAATTAAAGTTAATAAACTCCTTTTATATTTATCTAAATATTCTCTGAGTGAATATTTTCTTTGTTTCTTTTCTTTTAGATTTAAGATAGGAAATCAAAATAATATTCAATAAAAATATTAAATTAAAATAAATTTTTTCGTTAGTGTTAAATAATTTTATAACCTACATATTTAATTAAGAGAAATTAATTGAGTCATTCACATCATATTTTAACATTCATCTAAAAATGTGCAAAAAAATAGCTATGTCTTTAAATAACGCAATTAAAAATATATCTTAATCAAAATTGAGGGACTGAGATTAATTTTTTCTTAAAAAAAAACTAATATATAATCTAAAATATTTTAAGAAAAGAATATCATTTAAAAGTAAATGTTTACCTCAATCATAAGAAAAATTGAAATTTTCTAATAAAAATTAAGTAAATAAAATTATTTGAAGCTTCTATGAGAAATTAAAATTGTTCAAATTTATTTATACTATTTTTTTTTTATATATATTTACGTTAAATTTTTCTATTTTCAATTTTATATAAATTTTATTACAGTAAAATTCGAAATTTTGTGCATAATTTTCTTTCTTTTTCTTTCAAAAACGTATAGTTTTATAAGTAACCCAGTGGTCATAGACGTAAATTTGTAAATTTGCGGTAAGCATTGTATCCTTCGAGACATGGGTGTGGGTTCGAGTCCTGATACCTCTAAATACCCTCCATGTAGTGGGGCTGACGCACATTTAATCTGATTGAGGTTCCAAGTCTACCCATTGGTCTGAAGAGGGAGGTGCCCACTCAGCTGTCGTCAGCGTCTCTTGACCAAAATTAAAAATTATGAAGTTCATCACCAATAGCCCTTATGTTGCTTCTAAGTGCGTCGCTAATAAAGAGTCATTCAATCTGTAAAAATTGTTTAGTGGTTATTTTAAGTACTAGTAGGAAAAGAGAAATATTTTACTAAAACGAATCAAGTTTATTATAAAATAAATGCTGATCGTTAAGGCTTGCTCGAATCCTTCTTATGCTATTTCTCTGATTTCTAAGACCGATAAGCTATTAATTAAGCACACAAAATGTAATTTTTTATTTTAGTCACTTTTTGAAATAAATCTTTTCACATGTTTAGATTGATTGATTGGTTGGTTTTATTAACATCGCTCTAGAAGCAACATGAGGGCTATTGACGACGGACCTCGCAATTTTGATCCTTCTGCAAGTGACGAGAACGTTACCTGTGCTAGCACCCCCTCTCCTACCTCCACACCAACGGGAGGAGTTTGAGCCTCGACAGATTTAACGTGCATCAGCCTAGGCTACATGGTGGGTCCTTAGTGGTATCAAGGTTCGGACCCACGACTTGATGAAAACCGCCAGTCGCACGCCTTCGACCACGATCACTTGGCTACCGTCGCCACTACATGCTTGGATATTTAATTATCAAAATGTGGGCTTTTTACTTTGTTTAATATATATATAATATTAAGTAAAAAAATAACCAAGTGTAGCCGTAGTAAAAGGATAGGTGTCTTGAAGGTAAGTGTTAAAAGTAATTAAGTGGCAATAGTTGAGTACCAAACTCTCTTTATTAAATACAATATTTAATTATAGGGATCTTTCTTTTTGAGTTACTCCTACAATCAGAATCAAATCATTAAGAAACTAATTTAAAATTTGTTATTCTAATTAACTAACTGCATTAATGCTTTTATTAATGCATTTTGCAATAATGTATTTTAAAGCAAATGTTAAAGGATTTTGGAAAAAAAAAAGTTACTGGTGATTCTTTTTTTCCGCTCTTCCGGGTTCCATAAAAGATACACATTAGAGTTCATGTATCGAAAATATGTAGATAAATTGTTTTGCTTTTTACTATATTCTGAACTAAAACTAATGAAATGCAAGAACGGAGCACATGGATTTATAATGCAACTAAAAAGGAGTTTAATACACCTGATACAGTGTGCACTTTAATCATAGTTGACGGGAAAAAGAAGAAATAGATGGTTCATACGAGATGAAGATTTTCTTTATTGTATATTAAAAATACTTAATTACAGCTTGAAACCATTCAGGTAGCATTACTTCCAATAAAAAAAATACCTATGAATATAACAGTATGTTATCTTATTGGAAGATTCTTCATCCTATAGATATACAAAATTGCATAAATTCCAAAAAAAATCATCATTCCATCTTTATAAAAATAAAAATTCATAAAACAAGAAAAAACATTCATGACTCTGAATAACCACTCCTATTAGAATACAAAGTCAAGTAAAAAAATTCTCTTTAGCAGTGATTAGTGCATAAAAGAATTCCTAAGAATATCTAATTATTTCATTATTTCATGTTATAATTTTGTGTGTTAGGAACTTATAAATGCGATTTGTAAGGAATGTATAGGTTATTGTAAATAAAGGTACGCTGTTATTTAATCATTAAGATTTAGCAATACGATAGACAATAAATTTGAGTATTTTATTTTATTTTGTATAACATCCTCTTACCAAATGTAATAATTACTTCATTTGTTTCGGAGTAAAATATTTTCCGGAGATAATTTAACATCCTTCAATAAATTAATAATGCAATCAATTTTAGAAAAAAGGGTAGCCAAAATATGGAAAAAAAGCTATTATAACAGTTAGTCAGATAATGCTACTCTGTGCAGCAGCTACCGTAATAAAAACTAGTCCTAACAACTTTAATATTTCTTATTTCTCTGAGTTTTAAAAGACAATTCTTCAAGACAATCACTCTTACAAACTTTCTCTAACTTTTCGCAAGAGTACCCTTTGGTCAAGTATATAAGTTTCAATACTCTACCAAGTTAGAATTACTTCTAAACAAAGATTTTAGAAATGTTTTTCATTCATTTTCCTGAAAACTTACATATCTAGTTAACACATTTTTAACGATAAAACTAATGTCGAGGAATCATTTTTAATAGACCTATGCTTTATACCTGAAAGATCTTTGAATCATATCTGATAATCACCTCACTATACTAACTAAATCTTACTTATTTTTTTCATATATCATCATTAAAGCGCATAAATGTATATCTTACCAGTGATTTCTTCCCTATTTTTTTCCCTTAGAAAAAAATTTTTGAGCTACATATAAAATTATTAAATCATTGCTATTTTCTTATGGAAACTTGCTAATACAAATTTTAAAACAATCATATATATATATATATATATATATATATATATATATATAAGAAAGTGACCAATTATTCTCTTTTCTGTTTTCCTTTAAGATATTTTAAAACTAATTTGTTAATCTCTGTATTCAGAGATCCCGCGCCAAACTGCTACGCAAATGTTAAAAATATAAAGGACTTTTAGGATATTCAAAAGTTAGACGGCTCGCTTTAACACCTGCTATAAAGCATAATTTACAATTATTTGAGCATCTCCATTCATTTTCTTAAAATTCAGACAAATGTCTAAAAATTCTTGAATATTTTTCAATTATGAATTAGCGGAGATATTTATGTATTTTGTACATAATCAGGCACCTATTTTTCACAAAACGATTCAAAAAATTGAAGGTGAACATATTTCAGCTACAAAAATTAGTCTTATTTTGAATGATAACGTCCTTCAATATAAATCATTATTTGAAGAAAAATTTATTCCCTTAATAATAAAAAGAAAATTATCAACCTTAGAGGAATCGAATCCGGACATAAAGGAAAAGTGCACCAAAGAAGTGCATAATTTTTACCAAACATTTTTCAAATATGTCGAAGAATAGTCTGAAACAAATATTACAGGAGATAACAATTTTCAAATGTGTTTTTTTATTTGATCGCAAGTAAATTGGGCAGATATTGAAAATTGTTTTGAGTTTTTATTAAAAGAAATACCTGGTATTAAAATCATTGACAATATTCTGTTTGAAGAAATTAGAAGACTGAATGTATACTTAAATTCGGATAAATTAAAGCAATGGAAAAATCAACATGTGTTGAAATTGATAAAAGATGGGTAAAAATATTTAACCATTTCAAAAATAAACACATTCCACATGAAAATTTAGTTATTCTTGTTGAATTTACATTGTGCTGTCCTGGAACTAATGCAGCAGTTGAAAGTTTTTTCCATTGGTAAAAATTTTTGGACAAGTGAAAAATCAAGATTGAATGTTGATACTCTAGCTGCATCATTTATCGTAAAATTCAATATGAAGGATATTTCTTGCTACGAAATTTTTAATATATTTTTAGAAAAAGATATATTGACAAGAAGTATTCATTAAATGTAAAAATACTCATTTTTTTAATTAAATAATTAAAAGGGATGTAAGCATAATTAATATATTTTTGTTTGAATTAATAAAATGTTTGATTTATTTACGCTCTACTTTTTTCTTAAATTTTTTCGTCTTCCTTTCCATTGTAAAAAATTGGTCAACTTTATATATATATATATATATATATATATATATATATATAT
>BMAW01027786.1:1424389-1502741 GCA_019974015.1 Nephila pilipes
TATCAGTATTGTTTTCGGTCGAAGTTATGATACCGCTTTATTTTATTTGACTTTTTGTTTTTCCAGTTCAGCCACAATTGAGTTCTTTATTTCTCTTATGTTCTTCTTGGATGAAGTTGAAGTTGATAAATGCATTTTAATTTTTCAAAAAGCCGAGTTCTTGATGTCGAAATAAATCTTTTGATTTGAGAAAAATCAGGGAAAACAAAACGGTTTATTCTGAGTTTATTCTCCATTTTTCATGATACAATATCGAGCTTATTCCGCAACCAAACAGTCGAAAAAGTCATACTACGCATATATTATTATTAATATTGTTACATATTATTATTATTATTATTATATTGGCTACATATTGGCTGGCTGGCTACTCACATATTGGCGTTACATATTATTGGTTATTATTATTATTATTATTGTTGTTGCTGGCTATTGCTGGTCATTATTGAAGGCAGTTGGTTATTATTATTATTACGTTATTAATATTGGCTACGGGCTATTATTATTAAGCGTTAGCATAGAGAGAGTTATATATATATATATATATATATATATATATATATATATATATATATATATATATATATATATATATATATATATATATATATACGCTGCATAACTCTTTCAACTATTTAGTTATTGGAATTAATGTGCTGTATCATCACTTTGAAAAATACTGTGAATAATAGAAATGTATTTTGTCCGAACTTTTTGAACTTATATTAATCCAAAAAATTTTTATTTCGATAGTAAAATTTCTTTTGAAAGAATTAAATGCATTTATGTAAAAAAGATATTCATCCCAGAGACATGTGTAAAAGAATAGAGTTGTAACAGATTTGGAAAAATAAAAGAAACCAAAGTCAAAATGTCAAAAATAAAAATAATTATCTATAACTGTTAATAGACAAGACATTCTAATAATACAATGATTTTATAAACACTTTATATTAACTAAAGCCAGGTGCTGCAGATATCAATTTAATCAGTTATAAAATTAAAAGAAATTAGTATCTTCACAAAATTTTATATATAATTTTGTTTTCCTAATCACAATCTTTCATTGAAACTATATATATGTACGATTCGTATATTTTCCCTTAATGTCGATTTTTAATATCTACATTGTTCCTTTTTAAAAAATATTTACCACATTATTTTAAGAAACTATTTATAGGCTATTCTCCGTAATGTATAACAAATACCGAATTATTATAAAGCTTTCTTCAAATAATATCAGAATTAAGGACTCGAACTTTTGGAACACGTTTTAAGATAGAGACGTTTCTTCAAATAGAAAAGATTTTAGTAGAAATTTTGGTTGAATCTTTTTCAAATAGAAATAAATTTTGGTAGTAGTATAAGTTCGTGTAGTTATATCAGTTTATCATTATCATATTTAGGCCTTAAAATGTACAAGCCTTTAGCAAATGTACCAGTTTTTCTCTTATCATATTGTAAAGTTAAAAATACATTAAATATTACGATGTAGGAGACAAACTGTGGTTATGCCTCGTACAAGAAAAAAATGAATTCCTCCATATAGAAGCAAAAATAGCAAGATAAACTAATCTCTATAAAATAGGAATAACAGAATTCTAATACTTGAGCATTTTTTACCTGAAAAATTGTCCCTGGTTTCAATCTATTCTTTAAAATTTGCTAAAAAATAGTTTAGGAGTTTAACTCATTAACTGAATCAAATTGAAAAGTTTTTAATCTTAATAAATTGTTCTTTATTCAAAAGCTGAAGATTTGAAGATTCAAATAACCTGTCCGATATTTGTAAATACTTTATCATCTCGTATATAAGACAAATATCAATCAATAAAAAAACAAAAATAAATAAATATAAATTATTTTTTAAGAATCAAAAAATATACCATAGATGAATTTTTGCTTAAAAAACAAAATTATATCTAATTAAAAATAATGTTTAATCTTTCGAAAAATTCAGTAAGGTGTTCTTTGAACACTAAAAGAAAACTGATAATTATTCTTCGTAAATATACTTAACACATTTGTAAAATACTAAGATATATCACAAAGTAATATAAAACATGTAACAATTAGTAAGTTGATAAAAGCTGTATAGCCTATTTATATTTGTTAAAAGGGATAGAAAAATTTAATACCATTAGGAAAATATTATTAAAATGTCAAAAAGTCATCTTATATTCGATTAATAAAAAAAGTCTTTTGATATAAAAATCATTAATAATATTAACGTAGTTATTAATATTTTGTTTTATTTTTTCTGTAACTATATTTTTAATGATATTTGTAAGATACATAATTTTTATAATATTAATAAAATAAATGAGTGAAAGTTGAAGTGACTGAAGGAATAGAAGTGACTATCTTACGAATTCGAGATACTACTTAAATATTTATAACGCTGCTTAAAGTTAAGGCATTGAAAAATTTATCCTGTTCAAAAATTGGTTTTCAAGCAACTTTTTAATTTAGGTAGTCAAAAAATGTAAAGGTAAAAGTGTTTATATATATATATTATTTTATAAGTTTCATATTTATAAAATTGCTTAAATTTCAATACTACTAAGATAGATTTAAAATGTAATTTTTAGAAGGTAGTAGTAATTATTTATTCATAATAAGATTACATGGTAAAACAGGCATTAAGTTTCAAGTGGTAAGATAAATATTGACATTACAGAATAAAGGAACGGAACAATATTTAAACTTACATTAACTGCTTTTCATTAATTTAAAATAAGTAGAAATCAATCAAAATTTAAGAAATGGAAAAAGTATTTTTCAATAAGGATATTTCAAAAGCATTTTATTAATAAGGATAGCTTCCAAAAGTTTCAAAAGTATTTTATTAATAAGGATAGTTTCAAAAAGTTTCAAAAGTATTTTATTAATAAGGATATCAAAAAGTTTGACAAAACCGTTTGCGTTTGAATAATCTAAAATCTTCTTGATAACCAGTGATTAGTTTTTACTCTCCATTAATCTTAAAGCAAGAATTTAAAATAAAATTTTTGTAAACTATATTCAAATTATTTTAAAAACTTCAACTCAGATATATCTATGATATATTCCTTCTTAGAAAAAAATTTCCTTCAATAGAAATATATAAGTTTGAAAATTTTATTGTCTGTAACTAATAAAGTGAATAACATATCTATTTTACTCAATAAATTTATACTTGGTCTACAGGCACTCTTAATAAATACATAACTCTCTCTCTCTCTCGTTCTGATGCAAATAAAACTCACATATAATTTAGTACAGATGAAAATCTAATTTCTCACATAATAGTGTTATTTTTATATTACCCTAGAATTATCATTGTATTTTTCTCTTTTCATAGTTTGTTACATTTCATTCCCCATTTGATCCAAATTTTTAAATTAAATCCAAAAATCAATTAGGCATTAGTATCCTTTAAAAGTTGTAATACGAGTAAGGGAGACTTAACATTTTAAGATGTTTAGTTACATTTTAACGTTGATACAGCACAGAGCAATGGTAAATTATGACTTGTAATTTTAATTTGGTAATGAAGTTCAATAACTTCTTCACGTGAATTCTTTTTCTTTTTGAAAGTTTTATTCTTGTTATTACATTGGTACAAATTAGCGTAAATTGGTACAAAAAATAAAAATGCCATTTTTCTTATTCTAGAATTTTAAAAAATGCAATTTCATAAATGCGTGAGTTAATAACTAAATAAAAAATAATGTTATAGTGGATAATAATAAGAAATATAATAATTCTGAAAGAGAATTAAACATTCAGAATTAAACAATTATTCTTTAACTATTCTTGACAAGTACGTTCAAACAAATTAAGAAGAAAATCATGTTTGTAGATATAGAACTAAAGCTGATTTTATTGTACTTTATGGATCTTTTTAAATATCTTAATGATTTCCCAAAAAGCTACAAGATACTATAATATAATTTTAATGGTTTACTATTGATTTTATATGGTTTTTGTTCTCTCTTAAATACATTGTACGCAAGACTATTCTTAATTGAATTCTTTCTAATTTTCAAGCTTACCTGCAGCTGAAACATGTTATAGTATTCTTGTTACAAAAATTAGAAAAAGTAAAATATCATTCTTTACCATCATATATTTGACTTTCACGAAATCATAATACTCTCACTGAGGCATTCAATTATTGTGAAGTAAAATAACTGAAATATATTTCAGGAAGTAAAATATAAGCTTAGACTCAACTATGATATTATTTTAATTTAATACCAGCATTCGATTTGCATAAAAGTTTCATTTTGAAATGATTAACAGTAACTATTCAAGATTTCAATTTTACTTGTAGGTTTATACCATTACTAAATAGCTTTCTTAAAAATTATAGGATTAAACATTTTCATATTAATTTGACATAAATGTTTTCTGATGTTTATTGAACATAATTTTCACTTTTTCTAAGATAATGTTGATAAATGTTTTTAATGAGCCAAAACGGTTAATAGGCACTCCATTTATAGATTATTGTTTCAGTTATATTTTTAATCCGACGATAAATACTCGCATCGCTTTCTTTTTGGATTGTTTCTTTATAAAGTTTCAAATTCTGAAATATATAAAAAGCAAATACGCATCTTGATCATTCGAAGTACAGTTTTATCATGGAATCAAAGCACTGTAATTATCAGCAACCCTTACCGTTCAAAGACATGCGGAATTAATTCAGTCACCAATCCTCTGACATGAACGGACTAAGGCGACTTGCACTGCTACATCTATGCGTAACTACAAAAGAAATTCAGCAATCTAACAAAGTGAGGAATTTTGACCTAATCAAAATACTAAAAAAACTAATTCCTGGAGCTTCAGTTAATGATTTGTAATGTATGAAAAATTTACTTGAATTATATTTATAAAGCCCCTTATATATATTTGGAAAATCGTAGAACTATAAATAATAATAATAATAATAGGTAAAGCCAAGGAAAGAAGCAAGGTAAATTCCTATTTATTGTAATCTTGATACAAATTGAATTATCAGATTAATATCAACATTTATTTTGTTGGTGATTTGAATCTATTTTGGTAATTTCTTAAAAAAATAACTTTAAATATTTTGTTCATTCGTTTTGTGTTGTTTGTTGTTACAGTTTCCAAAGCTAGCTTTAAAATATATGTCTCATACTTTTTTATAATCACAATATGCATATGCATCGATATCCTTATGATTCATCAAATCTTTGCTAACAATGCTTAAATATTTCTCAGTTCATGAAAATCTTATGCTTAAAAAACTGTCTTGTTTCTTTTGCTATCAACTTTACAGAAAAAAACCGTTATTAATTATTACATATTTAATAGTAATGTCTCATTTTTCCTACGATTTATTTTAATTTCATTTCTACGTACGTTCCTAGTAAAAAAAGGCTTTTGAAAAGTTTTAACCATATTTAATCGAAATACTTATAGTTAATCCGAAAGATCTTATAACCGAAAGATATTATTGTTAATTTATCTGCTTTTTTACTTTCTTTCCTCCTTTGTAAGTTCCCCATATGTTATTATAATTACAAAAATCAAATCTGCTTTTCTTTTTAATTTCTAGAAATTTTTCATTCCATTACGGTAGGCTAAATTTATTCAAACCATAGTCACTACAGTTGTGTGCTTTACTTTCATTTTTTTCTCTCCAATATATATTTAAACTTATATTCAAAATGTCACTGATCATTTAGCTAAACTCAATGATCTAAACCTTCTTTAAATTTAATAATATTAAACTGCATATGATTATTAAGTACGCAATTTATGGTTAATATTTAGTTCTATAAAATATTTCTCAAAAATTTCCATTCGAGCTCAGATTTATTTTTACTAATGCCTCTGTTTAATTTTTGAATTATTAAAGCATACATCTTCTACAATTTTATATTCATATTTCTCTTAAGTTATTGTTTGTTATACTAAATATTATTATGAGTAACATTGCACAAGAAAAAAGGAAAACCTGGTCTTTTACAACTTATCAAACAATAAGAATTATTTTCTTATTAACTGGGAGTGGTAACAATATTTTATCTTAAAAAACCTCTATTAATAATGTTATATGAATGGAAAGTCTGCAGTTCCCTTTAATCTCTGTTAATATTTTTCATAACTTTCTTATAAGAATGTAAACTTAAAGATTATTTTTCCCCTAACCAGATGAAACTTCATGTAATAGCCATAATTATTTGTATTTAAAATGATCTTTATTGTGTCATTTTCTTCCCATCATAAAATATAATTTGTATAGGTAAAAATAATCATAAAATTGTTAACATATATTCATTTGCACAAATTTGTGACATTTTTCAACCTTATTTCGGATTCTTTCAACCAATTTGTTTTTTAAATATCTTGGATTTTTCAGATTGCTTTTTCATGAATATTTTATTCAGTAGAAGCATTTTTGTTTAAAAAATAACTTATTTCCTATAATTTAGAAAAATACTTCTTGAATTTTTTGAATGAGAGACAGTGATATATACTTCAAAAGGAAGAAAAGTATTCAACTAAATTCATTTTTCCGTATATTGAATGAGTCTCATATGAACATATCTTACATTTATTTTTATTTCTAGAGATATGCTTTTATAGGGAAATTTATTATCTCAGTAAGTTATCGGAAAAGGTCTTAAAAAGCTTAATAAAAATAGAAATATTCCATTTAATTAAATGTAATACATATTTTTAAAACTTTCTTGGAATTCTTTGTAATGCAATTTCTCGCATTATTTAATTAAAAATAAATTCACATAGAGATGCCTCTCTTATCTCATTTCTCAACCAGTTTTTCATTTTTTTTTTCAAATTGTAGATTAACACTAAATTAGCTCCTAAATTATAAATTCTAAAGTGCTTATTAGAAAAATCAGTTAAACATCTATTAAAATAAGGTCAAACAAGAAGCTGAAATGTATTTTTACACGTAAATTAGATCTCAAAAATCATATGTACATTATTTTACTTAGATTTTTCAAAAGGGTTTTTCATCCTTTTAGGAAACTTCTAGATTACTCTAACACTTTTTCTTAAATTTTTATAATTCAAAAAGGAAATCAAACTATAAATACTCATTTTTATCTTTCAAATAGTTTGTTATCGCGCTTAATAAACAACCTATTTTATTAAATCCAACCTTTACTTCTTGACACGGAATATACTTCTAATTTAAATTAACGCTTTAGCAATCTTTCACATCATCATAATTTTGTTCAAATAGAAAAAATGAATTAAAATGAAAAGATTGATGACAAACACACACAAAATAGATCCACACACACTCTCTCTCTCTCACACACACATGCAAAAATGTGAATCATTAAATGAACACACAGTATAGTTAGCTTCTTAATTTAATTCATTTTCAAATAATTTTACCTCTTTAAGCCGATAATAGAAAAATCTGGCTTATTTAAAATCCTATATTTAAATTAAATTATAAAATGAATGAGTGACCTCACATTTAATAATAAAAAAATTGCTTAGTATCAACTTAAGTTGAAAATAATTTTAAAACTATAATTTAGATTAATTCTAACTGTATTCAAATAAAAAACAGTAATACGGTAAAATAAAAAAAGCTTATTATATCCAAATCAAGAATTTGAATTTAGATAAAGTATTAAGTGATTATTATAAAGGAAAGTAGAAGTAGATTTAAATTCTCCCAGTGACTTCTGAAGAATACCAGATATTTTTACATAAAAGAATTTAGTAAAAGTTTACAAATATAGTCTGTAGGAGTACTGATAAATTTGAAAATAATTTGGGAAAATGAATTACCAGAAATATTGTCTGAAAAAAATGAAACCAAAAACAACATGATAGATCATGTAAAAATGCAAGTGATTATGTGCATTTTTAATTCGAAAAATTACTTTTCCCTCGAAATAACATAGTTAAGATAAATCATTCACAGTAAGGAAACAAATTGATGAATATTTTTCTCGCATATCATGAAAAGCAGTTTAAATGAGGTGCGAAACACAATACTAAGCTTTACTTTAGATTCAGAAAATTACCTAAAATATTTCATAATGCTTGCAGAAACTAAGCAAAAATTGAAAATACCGTTTGCAAGTTATTTGAATGTTATCGAAGTATTTTTGAGTGCATCGAAAGTGGTAAATAAGCATAACATTATTCAATATTTATTCAAAAAACATTCAAAAAATTGGTGAAAACATTCAAAAAATTGCAAAATGATTTTTATGCAGGCATGAAGCATACCATTCGCAAAATTAATTAGAAATTGTTCATTTAATTTGGAACATATGAATCTCCAAAGGAAATGAATGAATACATTTGGTGGGCAAAAGGAATTTTGCCCACCAAATTATACGCCTCATCAAACGTTCTCGTACATCAGTTTTTAGCCGAAAATCCATCTATACTGAGTGAGTATTCATCCTTCCGAATTGCCTAATTTTATTCCATGTTACTTTCAAAACACTTAAAATTTAAATTAACTATCTTTTTAATACTATTTTGACCATTTAAACTTTTATATGTCTTCTAAACATTGACGAATGAATTTTCCCAAGCATAATTTCTAAAAGTGGTCCATCATTTTGAATAAATATATTTAAACGCAAAAATAGTACTTTGAATGGGGTAGAAAATATAGCATTAGCCATTACATGACAATAAAACTTTTGCTTTATCATAAGAATATAACTTTTACTTATTCTTTTCACAGAGGTTTTTCATACTACATAGAATAACAAAGTATCAAAGAATATTTTCATGACATATTCTAAAGTATATGCCTGAAGACAAATCTAAAATTTCCTTTAAAAAACTTTTTAAGGTGTTTCTGTCCAAACGGAATTGTCTTCATAAATAAATTGAAGTTATTATGCTAAATGTTTGAGTTGTAAAACATATAAAGGATATATAAAGGAATTTTAAATCTGTTTTAAGGACGTTCTTTTTTGGTATATCCCTAATAAATATTAACCTGCCAACTTACACCAGTAGCATGTGCCAAGTAGTTTATGTTTAACCGAACAGAAACAACAGAATAAAAAGATTTAATGCAATTATCTCAATTACGTCATAAGTTTCACTTAAAGTTGTTGTCGTATTTTTTTGTTTTTAAAATATTTTTTCTTATTTATATTTTTTTTTTTTTTTTTTTTTTTTGGTATTTACATTAAGTTAAAGTTATTGAACTAAATTTGTTTCCATGTTTTACTTAATTTGAATACATTAGGATATACTAAATAAATGAATTACTATTAAATGCTGCGAATGATTCTTCCTCAAATAATATGACCAAATACTTTTAGAATGCTGTATATTATTGATAAAAAAAATTATAATCAAAATTTGTGTTTTAATTCATAGTGTTTTAACTGGTATATTTTTATAGCAAAGAAAAAAAATATTATTTGAAATAAAGTTAGTATAGTTAAATCATTTAAGGTAAGTAGGTAGTATAATTCAATATTACTGATAAAATTATGCATAGAATTTTCTTTCACTACCGACCATTACCAACCATTCCCCCATGCATTATTTCACATTTGTACGTACTTCCTTTTTTTAACTATCAGATCTAAATTTGCATAGTTTGGGGCACTTAACTTACCATTACTTAATAACAATTTTGCATTTGTACAAATTTAAAAATATGCTTGGTTTTACAATGACCATTTTATGAATTGCTCACAAAAACAAAGGAGCTGCCTGCTTTCCTGCTTTGTTTGGATTCCTCCGTCGTCTGAAGGCTATCCCTTGGACATGAAGCGCAGAGTTAGAGAACCTAAAGAGAAAGACGATATTTGACCATCTTCGGTACGGTTAACTCTAGTGAAAATGATTTCTCTATGAACAAGCAATGTTTCCACAGAACTAATTAATGAATGTCGCCAAAGTGCGCTCACTTCAAATTGATCATCGGTGAAATTTATCATTCATAAAGTTTGTCAGGCTTCCCCTTAGCTAATTGAATATAAGACTATGTATAATAATAAGGAACCTCACTGTAGTGACATATCAGGATCATAAGAGAGGAATATTTTCTCATTCTACTAGAATGGATTAGTAGGCACGTTTCCTGAACTCATTAATATGAAAAAAGGGATTATATAGTCTAATTAATACTTGATATTGAATATCCATTCTCTTAAATAAATTCTCTTTTCTAATCCTTCATACCTTATTGTTATTACTTAATTTTAAAACATCTGTCTTTGTTAAAAAAATACACATTAAATTACAAGAAGCTAAATTGTTCTAATTACACAAATGTAACTGCTTTCATTTTTGGCATGTTTTTTGGCCTTTTGATTTTGCATAAAGATTATTATTTTGATGTTTAATATTTAAATGATAATATCAGTGTATTTTTAAATGAGTACTTCCATTTCCCATGAATAGTTTTTAATGTTATGTATGAATTATTGAAACAAATTAAGTTTTTATTTATATGGATATTTGGAGTATAATATACATAAAAAACACATAAGTTTAATCGAATTAAAAGTAAATATACAGTAAGAAGGATACGAATAAAATTAGACAAGAAATAACCTCGAAACATTTTAAATATTAGATTTTACTTAAAAACAATTTTTAAAATTTATAATAGTTAATAAACTAATTAAATGTTTTAATTGGAATCATTGATGGTTTAATGTAGTTATATCTTTTGAAATGGAAGAAAAGACTTGGAAATTCTTTTATTTATTGTAAACCAGTATGATGTTAATTTTAAAGGGATTTTTTCAATTATTTCAAAATAATATACTCACTTATTAAAAACGTATTGAGAATCTCAAAACAAAATAATGATTCATATAAAAGTAGTAAATTTTTTTAAATATATAGTTTAGTTAATCATTTTTGTTAAATCAAACTTCTGTTTATATTTTTCTATATTTAAAGTTACACCAAAAGTAAATCTTTCATTCAATTATATTATTCTGTAAATCAATTTGCGTTGCAAAAAATTTTATAATCTGACTTACTTCATAATTTTTGCAAGAAAACAAATATTTACATATTTATTATTATTCAAAATGCATATAAAGAACGATTAACTATTGCGGTTTTAGAAAGATTTTATTTTGATAAAACAGTTTTATGCAAATTTTGCATTCGTACTAAAAGTACATTTTTTTAGAAACACGGATTTCTTTCCATATTAAATTAAAGAATTAATGTATCTTACTTTCTTGGCAATCGACTAATTAATCGACTGTCATTAATAAATAAATATTTTAGTACCTAAAAATGTAGAATTCTCGCTTCATTGTTTTCCACTGTTTATATTTCTCAAGCTGAGTGTTAATTAAAAAATATTACATATTTTAATCGGTTTTGAAAAAGTTAGAGAAAAAGTACTTTAAAAAATAGGCTTCTTTTAAGAATTTGTTTTTTTAAATATCACACGTAAAGTACTTTAACTTATAAATATTCATGCACTGTACTAAATGTATCTTAATCCTGAGTTATTTTTTGAACTTAAATCTGCGAAGTGTATTTGATAACAATAAATATTCAATACGCTTTTTCTTTATAAAATTAACTACAGACAATGTTATTAGTTAAAAGTTTTAGAAATATGTTTAAATATAATAACTTGAATAGAAAACTTTATTCCATAATTTTTTTATTTTAATAAGTTTTAAAATATTGTTATTGATCAAGACAAGTTCTTCTGCAATATAAATAAACTGTTTATATTTTAAATCGTAGTTGAAATCTATCGATAAACAACGAAAAGTTCCTTTGATAAGTTTGCAGAAAAATGACTCTGTCTATGATTTTAAATAAAAAGTTACGCTTGAAATTGGGAAGTTAAGAATTATAACTTAATATATAACAATCGAAAGTATTATGAATCTCATAGAAATTAATTTTAAAAAATTTTACACCTATGTTAAAAATATAGAATGCTTACTTTTTATACAACTATGTGGAATATCATTGTAAATCAGATTGTTTCCTTTATTTGAATGTAAATATTCTTATTTAATTTTCTTTGTTATTTTCTTAATAAATATAAAATAAATTAAATTGCAAAATATCGTAAAGGAAATCTACATCAATTCTGCTAAGAAGCAATGCTATTATAGATGTTATTAAAATTTATAAACTATTTTTTAAAGTTTCATAAGATGTGTATTATATTCGTTTGAACCATTTCAACAATTATGACAATCTAGAAATTGGATGACGGACTGCTTAAACTTTTTACTAGGATAAATATTTCTTTTATAATACGAAGATAATTATTAATGAGAAAAATTTAAAAATTAAACAATTAGTTACTTTGATCACTCCTTAATTATCCAACATAATAAAGAATGAATTTTTTCTCTTTGACAGTTAGTTCAACAAAAGTAATTAAAAATGGTTATTTGGTCAAAACACTAATGGATTTAAATTTTTTTACGAGAGAGATGTATTATTATTAAACTAAGAAAATTGAAATATAAGACTTAGAATTCATAAAAATAAATAATTAAAGAATCTTCTAGCACCCATGCATCAAGGAAATGCATCTGATATGTTTATGAGTTAATTGAAAATGCATTCAAATTCCTTTCATTTCATTCATTCAAATTCATTTCATAAAATACAATGAGTTTTTAGTGATTCAATAAACATTCAACATCAAAATATCAAATCCTGAGCATTTGTTATGCATTATTACATGCGTATGTGAATTAAATAATATTTACTGTAATATCTGTTGTTATAATTTTATACTCTTTTTTAATGATTTATATTTTTCTATGAAAATAAAAATCAAGATTAACCAAAAGAATATAATAAAAATTTTATAAGAAATCAGCAAGATTACATATTACTCTATTTAAATTTTACAAAAGTTCGTGAGCTTTACTTAAGGATACACAGATTCGGTTAAAAAATTAAAAATACGTTACTATCAACTGAAAATGTGAGAAAATAATATTTAGCCCTTCATTATATTTTTTAAATAAATCGTACTTATATCATGAAGAAACAGCTTTTATTAATGAACGCAATTAAACCATAACTTCAGGCATATGACATTATGTAGAGAAAAAATCAACATATGTCACAATAAATTTAATCAGTAACAAATTTTAGTTCAGTAGAATTTGCAGCTGAATTTATTAATCACCAATAAATTCATACTTAGCACTTTTTGAGCAAAATCTTTAACTGGTTTGATTAATACAAATATACAACAGAGTCCTATTATGCGCAAAACTATTCTAATACCCTCTCCAAAGTCAACTGTTACAACTTTATATTTCGCATAAAATTGATATTTGAAAAAAATAAGTAATTTTCATAGTTAGTAAGAAACTTGCCAATCATAAATAAGCAAACAATGCAAAAAACGTAACGGAAAAAGCAGAGCGAGGGGTATGCTACTAGAAATTTTCTTAGTTAATTTCCGCAGTTCCCTAGTGGTCATGGACGCGAGCTCTCGGACGACGTTCTTTCTGACGAATCGTGGGTTCGAATCCTGATGCCACTAAAGACTCGTCATGCAGCTGGGCTGATGCACGGTAAATCTATTGAGACTCCAAGTCCTCTTATTGGCGAGGTGAGGAAATTAGAAGAATGAGGGCTCGTCCTTGTAACATTTGGCCGAGGCTCAAAATTAAGAAGCTCGTCGCTAATAGCTTTCGTGTTGCTTCTATGTGCGACATTAATAAACAATCACTTAATAATGAAAAGAAATAAGAGTAAGGAAATCTTAATGAAAGATTTCTACATTCTTAATAATTTTATAAATCTTGAATCAAAAGTAAGTAAGAGAAAACTTTTTGAACTAAGAAATAAATGCTATTGAACCTTCTGCTTTTTGGAATGTTGATAACAAAATTGTTTTTTGCTCTCCCTCACTTACGTAATTTAGTTAACGCGTTTTATTATGGAATTGAAGAATATTTTTTTTTTGTTTCAGTCTTTGAAATTTGTTGTATTTATAACACATCTAAACATACAAAGCCAATATATTTTCATCGTTAAATTGACATTCAGTCTTTGATACCTTTTTGGGTACAGTAGGATGTGTATGTTCTAAGAAAACTGAAGTTTTCAATATTAAATTTGGGGAAGATGTTGCAGTAAAAATTAAAAAATAAAACCGTAAAAAGTTTTAATACTAAATATTTTTTAAAAATTATTTAACCCGATAAATAATAGATATTATTTGCGGTTAAAAATAGAAAATTCATTTTAAGATCACAAATATAGAATTCAAATCACAAAAATTATTTGAACATTTTAGAACCTTGATATTATTATGGATACGCTATTTTTTAAATTTCAGGCGTAATCCTATGTGTTTTAATTAACAGTTTTATATAAAATTCTGTGTTTATCGATTTTAATAGGTAATTTAAATTTTATTACGAACAAATATAAATTAAACATTTCAAATATTTTTCTTAGTATTTTAGGGTGCTTCGGAGTCTCTTTATAAGAATTAACTTCTTTTAATAAAGGAAGTTCATTAATAATATCTCCAAAGAAATTAAGTACTTTTAATTTAAAATAGTTCATTCATTTTAAGTTAATTATAAAAAAATATATGCATTCTCATTTATAAAAATGATTATGAAATAAATATTGTTAAGCTAATCTTCTTACTGAAAAGGATTTCTTTTTTCGACTCAGTAAGCTATGAATATATTACCCCTTTTTAAATTTTCTTACCATCATTTTCATATTTCTTACCAAAAAATTATTTTTTTAAGCATTTAGTTACAAATTTCATGTTAACAATGTGTTTAACAATGAAGTTCGTTTAAAAGATGAAAATATCACAAAATACAACATTATTTTAATCAGGTAATAAATCTCAACAAAGCTATTACTTTAAGCATTTTTCTTTCAAATATATAAATTATCTAACATGTTAAGAGTCTACTATTATGACACCATTTAAATTTCTCAGAAAAATGAAAATTAAATAATGTATTAAAATTGGACTATATAAGTATCAAAATTCATAGAAATTAAATAATATTATTGCATAAAAAAGAATTAATAAGAAAGTAGGTGAAAGGACCTTGTGACTACTGTTTCATACTATTATTTCTACGCATCATTAATATATGGTTTTTTAAAAAAAATCGCTTAGAATAGATATTTAGAGTAAGAAAAACTGAAAATTATTACTTCATTGATGTTCTTGTATATATTAGTCTATGATGTATTTGTCTTTAATATAAAATATTTAGATTTTAAAATACAAGCAGTATGATATTAATATTTACTTAAACTGCGTTGCTCTACAAATTAAAAAACGATTTAAAATCTAAAACATCAACGTCATAAAGAAAAACCCATCAATTCCTTGAAAACTTAACATAACATCATTAAGAAATCGAAATAATTTTGAAAACTAAATTAAATTATATTTTTACTCACGTAGTTTTATAAAATCGTTGTATTACAGAATTATATTAGCTTTTGATTCTAATATTCACATTTTTGTGATAAATTACCCTGAAAATATTTTTTGATCAAACATTTAATTCTAATAACTAATTTGTGAAGAGCTATTTAGAGTATTGCAATATATAATTGACATGTAATTTGATTACACAGCATGAAACTAACTCTTTCCAAATTGGTTTTTACTCTGGAATTTTGTTCATTAAAATGCTACTTTATACGATAAGATTTGGTAAAATTTTACATATTGAGTACATTTAGGAAATGTCAACAAATATAATAACCATAAAATATTTACAACATATCTGTAAACAGTTTATGGTTATTATATAATTATGTCTTCATTTTACTATAGCACATGTTTGCTTCGTGTTATTTTTTGTAATATTAAAATGCATTGACTCAAATGGATACAGAATATTTTTTTCCGTATTTCATTTTTATTTTTCCTTAAAAATCAGTAGACTTTCTGTTTTCCATTTACTGTGTGATTTTTCTCAGATATTTATGAGTTAATCTCTTAACATGCATTTTTTATCCACTTGTAAATGTATTATAATATTATGATTGTTTCTGTCTTCACTTTATGCATTTTTTGTGCTCTTTTTATTTCTCTAGAGAAATTAACAACTCAATTAAGAGATTAAAACCATTAATTTTTTTTATTGAGTTTGCATTTATTGGGGAAGTTATTTTATAAAATTTTGTCATGATTTCAGAATTCTATTTCAGAATATACATATCTCTATTCACAAGTATAGAAATTATGAAAACATTTGTTTATCCCAATATTATTTGGAAGCTATTTTTATTTCATAAATGTTTACAGCCTATCTTTTAATATTTAAAATTCCCAACTTTTATTTTATATAGCTAAGAATTGATAACAATTATTTGGTTTTGGAATTATAATAATGTTCACTGCTTTAAGCATTTAAATTCGAGAGGACTCGGAAACAGATTATTTAATAAACGAAACTTTTGCATAGATGTAACAATAAAAATAATTTATGTAAGCCTTACACGAAAGAAACAATAGGTGCTTTAATGAGCAACTAAAATTCAAATTTCTCTGCGTTTTTTCAATTAAATAGGCAGGAAACAGTTTAATAACAATTACAATAAACTATATCAGCTTTCAAAAAGATTATAAGCATGTAAATCGGGATGCATTTTTCAAATGTCCAGTATAACTATGGTTTTAGATTCTTAAAATGTATTGTTAATACTAGATCTTTAATCATGCAGTGAAAGTTTTCTAATTTTTTTCAAAATTATTTTTGTGAATTTATTTACTATAATATTTTAATAAGTAAGCGATGTAATTTAATTCACTGATATTTAATTCACCTAAAATATTTAACTTCGTATTATTACATTTGTGCAAGAAATATATTTCCCATAATGGTCTTTAACCCTTTCTAAGGGTATGGGAAGTATATTTAACACCGATTTTATTAATTTTTAAATAATAAAATTATGAAGAGCACCCAATAGCTGGTGGTAAACATACTTCCCATCAAAAAAGGGTCACAAAATCAAGTAAACCAATCACAAATCCGAAAATATTTTAATACAACCGTTGTTAAAAAAAAAATATGGCCCTTATAAAAGATCAATGTAACTGAGACGCCTTCGACAAAGAAATATTAAAATTACTTAGTGCCACTTTCAAATAATTCTCCCTTTTTAAATTAAACTCAGTGAAAGTCATATTTCTAAATTGAGATATCTAAATATTCGAGAGAAAAGAAAATTTCATTTATATACATAAATAATTATGTATGAGCAACTAATAATCAATAGCTCCATTTATAATATTTGGTACACTGATCATAATAATTAATTCAAAATTTTAATTTAATAAAAATGTTAAGACTTTTAATTTTGTGACTCAAATTTCCCTTAATTTTTATAAAAATATTGTGCAATACATAAAATGCGTGATTGCTTATGTGCAAAAAATTATGTTTAGTGCAAAAAAAATAATATTACTTCATAATGGGCAACATATCAACGTTATGGATAAAGTAGATTTTCAGGAAAGAGTATCAGAATCCTTTTGAGAAAAGTTCAAATACAGATAGTTTTATCTATGGCATAGTAAGCTTGTTTATTGTTTTATAATTCAATCTTCCAACGTTTTGTTTGTGAAATTTTCATAAATAACATATCTACGAAATAAGTGTAAAAAATTTTATTTTTAATATCAAACTAAAATAATAAAAAATATGAAGTATTTTAGTGTCTATTTTACTTTAAAAAATAACCATATAAAACTGTATAGATAGATAGATAGATAGAGGAGAGATAGAGTGATTAATTAATGTCACACTTGGAAGAAACACAATAAACATAAGAACTATTGGTAATGGATTTCGTAATTTGGAATCTCGTTCAATTGACATGGATAACGCCTCCGCTGTTTCCATATTTCCAAACTTCCACACCACGAGATGGGAGAGCTTGGGACATCGACAGATTTATGAATTGGGTGTATTTTTAAAGAATCCTGCGTATAGAATCATTTTTGTATTTATATTAAATGTATAACGCTTAGCTGTGAGTTTGAAATTTAACCATAAGGAGAATAAATATGAAACAGAAATTTTAAGTTACTTATATATGAAAAAAAAGTCATTATATAACATTCTTATTACAAGTGAAATAAAAAAAATTGTTTTAACAACATACCAAATATTAATTTATCTTTACTATTATAATTATTTAACAAATTTTATTTGAAATTATTCTTAACATCGAGAAGCATATAATTTTCTTGAATAATCACAAAGTTTTCATCTTGTAATCATCTTTATCTTCCCTTCGGGATACATCCAAATTCAGCACGTATCATGAGCATGTGGGAAGTTCTTAGCCGATTACCGTCGATTATGCCCAATCGGTCCCCATATTCCCAAGAGACCCTACACTTGCTACTTGAAACTCTTAATGACAACTTTTATGCCTTCAAGATTTAAAATATACGACATCAAAATTTTACGTTATCTGACGTGTAATATAGGGACTAATGATCTCATTTGCATGATGAAAATCTCGAAACATTTATCCAGGATACTCTTTTAATATTATGACGTATTCAAGATGTATTTAATTTTTAAAAAAATTAAGAAACTATTTAACATTAAATAGAATATTTTATGTTTCAACGCCAATAGAAAATTTTATAGAAACTGAATTCATTTGAAATCAATTTATTTTTCAAAAATCAACTATAATTGAATAGTATAAAAAATACAACTACAGTTTCATTATCGTAAGTGTAACGCCTCATCAATAGTTTTTATGTGTGATTCTTTCAGCTTTCTAACACCCCCTCAAAAAAAAATACTGGCTAAAAACACTCAATACCTATTCAAATATTATTTTAATAACTTTAACTTTAAACTGATTTATAAGACTTTACAGTATAATCATATTCACAGACTAATAACCATATTTAACCTTCTCACCCAGTGGTAAGAAATCTGTACTTTTTATCAGTCTATTTGACCCAGTGTGGTTTAAATCTATTCTGTGTCATATAAAATAATTTTGTATAGCTGGCTTTATTTCATTTATTATTATGTTTATTAAAATAGAGAGCATATTTTTTCATATTTTTATAATTCCTTCCTCTCCTTTCAACACCTGTTTCTCTCTACTTCTTCTCTTCTTCCAATCTCTTGTTTTTTAAGCGGGTAAATAGTAACCCATTTTTACAGAACAAAATTTTTCTCGCTGGTGCAGATGGGCCTTGGCCTTCCTCAGAATTTCATTACATGCCTTACTGTTCTTGGCTAAAGTTTTCCAGTTTATCAAATTGATAGTTTTAAAGACTTTTTTCAGGCAGTCTCCCTCTTTTTCAGGTACCAAGTGGCTTAGCCAAGATCTTTTTAGAGGCTATTTAATAAGATTGTCATCAAATCTTATTAAATGTCCTGCTCATTTAATCCTTTGTAAATGAATAAATTGGTTATTCTACTGATGAAATCAGATTTTAAATTTTTTTTTTCCAAAAAAAAAAACAGTTGTTAATAGATGTGACTGTTGCGAACCTCTGGCGTTATGTCGTACAATATGTTCGATTCGGAGCCTAAATATTTGAAGTTATTGACAGTTTCAAACCTTTATTCTCCTACTTCACAGTACAAATTTGCACGCTCTGTTTTTCTTAAGAAATTAATTATGAAACAAACTTTGTTTGTTTTTCGTTCTCTCCTTGAACCGCCATTTTTCTCCTTTTTATTTATAGATGTTCTGATTTTTCATTTGCTGTATTATTTAATTTCTTCTTTATTATTATTAGAATTTTTTTTCATCTTACTATTTCTAAATGGCTTAGTAAGCTGCTTTTCAAGTTCATTTAGAAAAAAAAGAAAACTTTAAATATAACTTGTTTTGATTATAAGAAGGATTTACGAGAATAAAAATAACAAGCGCATTTATTGTAACCAGGTAAACTATATATTGTAAAATAAATAAACAAATCCTCTCTTAATTACCCTTATACGCAGTAGCTTGTTTATCTTTATCGATACTTACATTACATTTAGTTTCATTATATATGATAGGAAATTATATCTGGTTGTAGATCTTTCCAATCTAAAACTTTGGCCTGAGGGAACATAGTTGAAAGGAGGACTCTTCGGGTTAACGAAGAAAACATTTTTCTGTCGCGAGGTATATATCGAGCATTATTTAAAATGCAGAACTATCAAAAACACTAAACTTATTTTTATTTGTATTTCTCTGGATATTAGTGATTTGGGTTGATTAGATTTAGTCAGGTAAAATTTCATTTCTTTCCCTAATTTAAGATGTCTGTAAAAAGTTGTTATAAACTAAAGACATTTTCCTGTTTGAGGAATATATAAGAAATAATGCATCCTAATTTAAACCAGTGGGAGTTATAAAGAAATAAATAGTACAAATCGGTTGATTAGACCTATACATTATACAAAAGCTTAAAAAACTCACTAATTAAATCAATTTTAGTGGGAAAAAATTGCTTGAAACTTACAACGGTTAAGGACAACTATGGTAACTGTGGTAAAAGTGATTCAATATTTGGAAATAAAAAATTTTAAGTTAAATGTTAATCATAAATATAGCCTGATCGTTATACTCGCTAAGAAATTTTTGATTAAATAATGAATTAACACATTACCATATACATTTGGGGGAAAGAATATAATTTTGAGTAAACTGTTAAGCAAAAATTAAATTATTTTTCCCCAAATATTTTCCAATACTCGTAAAATATTCCTTAAAATAACCTGCTCTTAGTTTGCTATTACCATTTTGTATATCTCACTTTTTCTCTGAATGTCGTGATTTAAAATTTAAAATCCCCGTTAGACAAAAGATACACCTGTGCAGGATTATTTTCCTTTTACCATCCAAACTAGAATTTCGAATTCTTGATCTGGAGCGCTAGGCAGGATCGATGGAGCAAACTAATTATAAAACTTTCTACTTCAAAAGAATTAATTGACTTCTCCGCCATCTTATCCTAGAGGCCATTTTTCATTTTTCGTCCAAATAACTGAAGGAAGTGATACCTGATGCCAGGAGAAAGGAACATCTGAAAAGTTACGAACATTAATCGACTCAACAGGGATAAAATTCTTCTCATCCTTCTTACCTTTGCTAACTGAAATACTACTGTATGAACTTCTGTAGAGAATTAGTAAAGAAAGATGTATAAAACAACTCTAATTGATTAATTAGGAAAAATTCAGAAATAAATTTCGAAACTACTTTCTTATGGTAAATATTTGTCACTATGAATATTTGAATGTATCACTTGAATACTTGAATGTATGAATATATCACTTGAATAGAAATCATACAAAAAATGCATAGACTGTGTCCCTAGATAATTTAACTCCTTCTTCATTTCAACAACGAAATTATTTTTGTTGGGTTTATTTTATAAAGAGTGGTCACAGTAGCCTAGTGGTCATGGTCATGGACTTGCTGCTTGGCGTTGTTTTCGTCGAGTAGTAGGTTCGAGTCCTGATACCACTAAAGACTCGCCATGTAGCGGGGGCTGATGCATCTTAAATCTGTCGAGGCTCAAATTCCTCCCATTGTTATGGTATGGGAGTTAGGAGAGGGAGGTGCCAGCTCAGGTATAATCCTCATCACATGACCGAGGTTCAAAATTATGAGGTCCGTTGCTAATGCCCTTCGTGTTGCTTCTCGGTGTGACATTAATAAGCAATCACATCTCTTCAATGGCATCATGTACATATATATATGCAAATTATGATGTAAAATTAAAATGCATTTAATATTGTAATATTGAAAATATGATACCAGTTAGTAGATTTTAGAAACAGGTAAACAAAGTATTATATAGAATAATATTTTTTTCATTATTAGAAAGAGTATGAATCAAGATTTTAGATATTTTCTTAATTTGACCTAAACATAATATCAGTTTTTCATAAAATTCAAAAATATTTTTATTTTATATAGCACACACAATATATTTTCTCATCTATTATTTCAAACTCTCTTCCCTCCTTTCCTGAAACTTTCATACCCAATATTTAAAAATATAGTTACGTAAATTATAAAAAATTAAAATAAAATAAAATCCACTATGTATTCAGAATAAGAGTATGTATAAAACATATAACTTTAGATGAAATTATATTTGTAAAATTGCAACTTTATTTTCAATGAAAAAAAAAGAATATGAAAGAAATATTTTCTCATATATCATTGATTTTCTCTTCTGTTCATTCTGAATGTGCAATTTTGAAACCAATGATCCTTCAGGGCCTCAAAAAAAAGTATTTTTCAAATTTAATTACAAAAAATTAAATATGCATAAATATTAAATATTCTCTATCTTTATTCCATACTATTTTTCATTTAATATTAGGAAAAAAAGAATCAGAATTAAGCTGTTGCTTATAGAATCACCTAAACATAGATAATGTTTTAAGCAAATGAATTTTTTTACCTGCATTTAGGCAAACTATCATATAAATCTGCAAAAATTTTATCAGAAACTTAAGTTATTTTTTACCTTTAAATGAATAAAAAATGTATATTTAACTTTAAGTGAGTAACACATATTCTTAAAGATATTTACTACTTCACACAGCAAGTTAATCTTATATTACACCTGAAAAATCCTCCTGTTATTATAAGATCAAGTTAAGTTATAATCACGAAGCTAATCCTGAGCTAGTAACGACTTTTCTTTGAGTTTGTAAGCAAGCAAGTAATAAACTGTAGCTACTTTTCGATCACATTAATTTTATACTAAAACAGAAATTTATTACCTTACCATTCATGAAAGTACTGGAAAATGTGTGAAAACGTATGTAGCTATTATTTTGCTTTCTTGATTTCAGAAGTTCAAGACACAAATAAACTGTTCTGGATAACCAAAACAAATTCCTTTTATCCTCTTTTACATAGCTAGTATAAATTATATTTTGAATATTTGTGATTAATAAATATGAATACCTAAAAAAAAAATTCTCACTTAAGTGTAGAAGGTAAGTTTCGAAATTTGATTTTCCTGTTAAGGAGGACAAAGATCTTTCCTTGTAAAAATAAGCAAATTTATTTGGAATCGGTTCATTCTTTCATTTTTTTGTACAATATAAATTTAAAGGCATTGTATATTAATTAATTTTTACATAACATCGTCAAAAGATTGGTATGGTATCAATTATAATTTTTTAATTTGTAAAAATGTCATACGCTTAATAAGTATGATAAAGATGTTCAAATCTTAAATAATCTGATTCATTTCTATATAAACTAGTAAAAATTTTGTGACTTTAAATTATATACAAAAGTATTTGAAATTCGCTTACAGGAAAGAAAATACCTAAATATTACCTAAATCCAATTACATTATCCTAATCCAAATGGAAATACAGCATCACAAAAGAAGTTATATTCTCCTAAATAAAAACATCTAACATCATCAGAAGAAAAAACAGCTATTTTTTTAATTTAGGTTAATTAAAACGTCCTCCCAGAAAAATAGAAAAGGAAAAGAACGCGATAATCATGCTAAATTTTGTATTCCATAACAATAAGTAAATGTATAAAAATTTGCTAAAATGTATTTGTTATGTAACAAATATATAGATTTAACTGGAATATGAATAACTTAATTATAAAAATAAATGAGATTAAATATATTGGATAAATGAATCTTTAAATACTTTGCTTTCTTTTCTGTTTTCTCATAAATTCGAATTTTGTGGAGATGTGTGGGGTTTCAAAGACTAATGCTGGAATTGTTCCTAACTTGTGAAAGTTCGCCCTCCGAATCGATTGTCAAACAAATAGCCTCAAAGGAAAAATCATTTCATTAAATAGATACTTAAATCTCTTCTCGTAATTCCTGAAATTCTATACTTAACGGCATAAACATTAAGGGTCCAAGCATTTCGTGTGCAATGGTTGAAAAGAAATTTGTTAGAGCATAAACCATTAAAGCTTCATTTCAAAACAGTAGTGAATAATTACGGATTACAAAACTTTGGACGAAAGGCGTTAATACACAGGTGTACATTTGCCCATTACGATATTTCCATCAAATTCTTAATTTTAAAACGCATAATTACTCATTATGTTAATTTTTCCCTGCATAGAATCCCCCATTGTTTCTGCATCCCTTTTCATTGCCTGCCAAAGAATGTGGGAGAATAGAGCCCCTCCCTGAAAGTGGAAATGAAGGCGTGAAAGAAAGGAAAAGGATCCGAGAAAAGAAAGGAAGCTGAGTCAAGTCTTACAAAAGGACATTTAGCAGGCATTGCAACCCGTAACGATGAATGAATTTCAAATAAAAGCAACACCATTTGGTAAGGACCAGTGGACACAAACCAGTTGACGTCAGCTCTGAATGAATTGTTCCTGATAAAATGAAAAGGCGTGTAATGAGAGGTCTTCAAATAATTTTTGTCGTGAAGAATATCTAAATTCATTCACTTTTCAAAAACTTTTATGTTTCCCCAATCAGTATTTGCAATATTCGAGAACATTAAAAATTGAACGCTAATGAGTCAGTCCCCATTGGGAAATACAGAATCAGCAAAAAGGAAGCTAGTCCGGCCGAATGTCGATTATCGGCTTTCGATTATCTGGCTTCCTTTTAGACCCTGATCGGAAAACTGTCAAGTTGGAGGGATAGAACAAGTTAAGAGACCGAAAATAATACGGAACTATTAACAGTTCAGTTCAAAATTAATATGAACGAACATGATCAGGGAATTTCGAAAGGGTTTCTAAATTCCTGAAAATTTTTGAGGAAACTCTTAAAGTTAAATAAGTGTATTTAAGTAAAATAGTATTTCAACTTGTGTATCGTAGAAATACTTACTTGATACACAAATGAAATCCATTTTAAATTATTACTTCAATTTAGTCTACATTTAGCAATTCGATGATGAGAAAATATTATTTCTTCGTAAATACATTCGCATTAAAATCTCTCTCTCTCTCTCTGATTTTAATCATGAAAATAAATTTTTCAAAATCTTTATAATTATTCCAAATTAGTCTAAAATTTATTTTCAGATAAATAACTCTTTATACAATCCATTGTAAGTATGCTAGTTATCATTTTGAATATTAAATAATAATTTCAGAAATTAGTATTTAAAAATGAATACTTCTGTTTTGCTACATGCTTACAGAAATACGAATTCTTGAACATGATGAGAAACGTTCCCATGATACAATTCCCATGAATAAGTCCCATGATACAGTTTAAATGTTTTAATTCCTTTTTGTGCTAAAAGATAACCTCTAAATCAAAACTGATTCAAACCAACCATGTCCTCTACTTTTGAATTAGGGAACTATTATATTACATATTGGTAAAAATAACAAAAAGTCTAAAAAAATTTTTGAAATGCAAAAAGGTCAAGCAAACTAATTTTCTTTAAGAATTATTGTTTGAAAAATAATAGAAACAAGTAAAATTTATAGCGTATTATTAATTAAACTGTCTTTCTTCTATTTTCAAAATGTAGATTGCATTACTTCCTCACACATTTACTTAAGAGTAGTAATTACTTTCATATAAAAAATTGTTCATTGTGTATTGTAGATTTTATTGTGGAAATCTTAGATAAAATATTAAGATTAAAAGAAGTCAACAAGAAAGCGATAAAAGCTCCAAAGAGAGAATAAAGTTTTGGGGTTGATTTGTAACTTAAAAAAGGAATGTGATTTTAAAAAATCATACATCTTAATATTTCACCGTATTACAGTGAATATTGAAAGAAATAGAATATAAAATTCACATAATCTTTGTTCCCCTCCAACAATACATATTTGTATACGTATAATTTTTTCAAGTAATGGTAAAATATAAATTTGGAAAGCTTGTTTTGTTTTGTTTTAATGTTACAAACATATCAATCTCAGCTTTTCAAAACAACATTATTATTTTTTTTTTCAGAATACTTCAAGATATTTTTTATTTACTTTATACAGTATAATATTTTTACGAGTCCCCCTTCCTTTGCCTTCTTATTTTATATAAATTTTCAGTTTAACAATCAAAGTATTTTTCACTAAAATTATAAATTTTAATTTAATTACGTCTTAATGTTTAGTGATGAATGTTTGAAATAAAGTGCTTTATGTAAATTATGATAAGATATAACAATGCTGTAGTAACTCAGTGATAGAAATCATATTAAATAAATTAGCTTTTAAAACCATTACAATTTATTCACTACAGTTATTTAAACGATGACAAATTCTTCAAATTATTCTATACTGTGATTATGTCAAAAAAGGAGTTAAATTCCAAAAAAGAACATTTAAAAATCATTGTAATTCATCTCAGGGGGCTGTATAAACAATTAAATTAACAAAACAAATTCAAGTTAATCTAAAATTAGATATGATATAAAATGATTAATAGTATTCAAACATACCTTAAAGAAATAATTTTTTTACAAAATCCTACTTATTCTCATTAAAATGTTAATTACACATATTACTCAAGTAATATAAAGAATCTGTGACACAATTACAATTCGTGATTTATATTTAGATCAGCTTAGAGAAAAAATATTTGAGAACAAAAGCATTACTTTACTAATAATATTTTCAAATAGCTGCAATGCATAATATGTAGCAGTTACAATATATGTCATTCAGCGTTTTTTTTTTTCCTGATTAAATCTTTTAAAATGTAAACGAAAATATTCTTTATTAACTCTTAGAATATGAAGTTTCAAGTTAGAAGTTTGTTAACTATTTTCATTACATTTTATTGTTGTGGTTGTACAATGTTGTAGTTTTACGTGTATAACATATATATTATCTAAATTATTTAAATTATTTACTGTGGAAAATTTCTATAGAGTAATTGTGAAGCTCAAAAAGAATAATAAATATCACGGATTTTTTCCTAGTATTTATTTTAAATATTTATGCACGTCTTTATAAACTTTCTTATGTTTAAATTACTTTTATATACATCTAAATTATTAGGAAAACTAAACCATATTTTTAAACATACACATTTCTTTTATCAAGTTTATTTAAAATTTAAAAAAATGCTTAATTTAGATTGAAATGTTATTTGGCTTATTTTTATTTTTCGAAAATAATAGTGTGATAGGTTTATAGCATATAATATTGAGTCAATACATGTAATATGTATTTATAATATTATTAATACAATTTTATTGGAGTGCATGCAACTCGACAAGGGCTTCAGGTATACAGTCATATCAAACGATGTCTATTATAAGTCGTATTTTATTCTCAAAAAGTGTTAAAACAAAAAAAAATTCTTAAAGTAATTAAGCATAACTATATTTCTATAGCTGAAAAAATATGCAGCTTTAAAAAAAAAGTAACAATCTTTTTCGATGCAAAATAATTTTGTAGAAAGTTACAAACGAACACTATAAATTGCAAAGGTACCTAAAATGCATATAACTTCAATGCGGAAAAAATTTAATACATCAAAATTATAATGCAAAATATGTTCCAAATTTGAACTAGAATGAATAAAAAATATAATAATATGGGAGTACGTAATTTTTTGTCTCATTGTTTATTTCTTAGTCTTTTTACTGGTATTATAAATGAATTAAACAATTTCTAAAAAATTTCATTTCATCCGTATAAAATGTGTAGGAAACCATATATTTTCTTAAAATTCATGATGAAATAATTTTGATTAGTTTTTTTTATATGTTATTAAGTATTTCAAATATTTCTGGCATAAATAAAGCTATTTTTTCTATGTTTTTTTATATTGTGATCAATTAATTCTACAAAACGCTATTGAGCTATAGCTTTTCTATAAAGAAGAAATCTCAAGCAATCATACAATTTTCCTTATATCTTTTTCATGAATTCAAATATATGAATTATTAACTGCTACTATATTATTGATATACCTTCCATGAATTATTTGAATTATTAATATATTGTGAAAGAGATTAATCATGTATTTTCAAAATATTTCTCTGAAAAATAATTAATCGTATAATTAAGAAATTTGATTTGTCGCATGAGCATAAACTACAGTTAGTCACTATTGGCTGCAAATTTTACATGCATGCATTCTTTATAATATTGATTCAAGAACCCAATATTTGTTTGTTACATGGGACACTTCTGCCATATAATACAACGGCACCTGGAAGCTTGTAAAAAAACGTTCTTGATGAACAATAATCCTGAAATAGTAATAATCATTCTAAAAACCCTTTATGTTCCTTTTAAATTCTATTTTAAAGGCTTACAAAAAATATGATCATTTTTCCTTAGTGCATTTACCAATGCAAACGTTTTAAGAGTTTCATTTATAAAATGTGTTTTTTTAGTCATTACTTATATAAAAATAAATGGTAATTTTAAAATATGTGTATGTATGAAAATATTTTATTGAGACGTGGTTGAATTTCTGAAAAATTACAAAAATTTTCATTTATTCTCAAAAATGTAAGTACTTTTCTGGAAGTAAAAATTTTGCAATTTAGTATATTTTATTGTCAGTTTACGTGTTCATGTAGTTTTATGGTCCATATGAACTGGTATTCTTAATTTCCTTAATTTTTTATTTTATTATTGTATTTTATCTGTAAGCCAGAATGGAAAATATATAAAAAGAAAATTAAATATAATTGCATATGAAAAAATAAAATAAAATCCAGTAACATTTACGCTTGGGATATTTCTTAACTGCGTTAGGTAGTTTTCAAAGAATATCTTAGGCTAATAAAAGATGTTTGTAAATAGCACACGCTTTAATTAAGATTGTTGTTGTAATTCACCTTTTCCAGTAAAATATAAATAAGACTGTAATTTAAAGTAGTTATTAAAAAGATTTCCTTAATAATTTTTTTCCATTGAACATTATTTAATTACAACTGAGAAATAGGTAACAAAATATAATATCTGCTCTTAATTATATTCTTCATTGTGTATATTTGTCTAAATATTTAATTTTAATTTTATGTGCTAAATTAATTTTTAATATATCAGATTATATGCACAGAAATCTGTACAGTATTTATTACGCAAGCAAATTAAAGGCTTAAGAACAATATAAATATTTATGCAATCATATTTGTGAATATATGGTGTAAAATATCGCAAAAATTATCCATTCCAAATTTTTAATTACTCAATTAATTAAACATATTTTTTGATTAATTTAGTAATGAATAGATTACAAAATTCTTAAAAATAATTTTATAAAGAAGTTACTCATACGTGCGATATATTTTGTTCTGAAAACATTTTATGAACAGTTAGTTTAGCCCATTTCAATTGAAAATAAATACTGATACTTATATAATCAGGCTATTCATATGTATATATGTATCTTGTGTATTTTTATTCAACATACATTCATATGAAAAACATGGTCGTATTTTCTCTAAATGCTGTTGTCTGTAATGATATAAAAAGTCTTTTAAATTATTTATTAAATACTTGTAATGAAAAAAATTTAGGTAAATTACATCAGTTATCAAAAAGAGTAGTTTTCAAAGTTGTAATTATTGAAAGTATACCTTTATTAAGGAATATTTACAAATTATAATATTTATTCAAGGAGTCTTAGAAAAACTGAAATATCTAAAATTTCGAAACCTTATAATATATGTTGCTTTTTTAAGAATGAGAACTTCCTATGGCATTTTTTAATTTTAGAAATAAGGAATGAATAACAAAATATAAATAATTTTTGAATTATAGAATGAAAATATTAAATTCACAAAGAGGGGAAATAGTTTCCCAGTGCGTTCGATTTATTATAACATTTTACCCAGTGTTGTAGTAAATATTTCCTCCTTCAACAGAAAAATTTAGTTATTCAAAAGAAGGAACTATAAGGCCATACGTACTACTATTGAACCCAAGGCATTCAATGGTTTTGTGTTCTCCTGCTTGTTTCTCATTATCTCGCTCTCTGCAGCTAATAGTGTAATCCTGGTACAAAAAATACTTGATCGTACGATAAATGATAAAACCAGCGTATCCATTTTTATGTACATTCTTATTTGCTCTATAGGTATAATTCTTCATAAAAAAACCATTTTAATATTAATTCACATAACTATAATTTTTACTCGACTTTTATTGGCCATATGAATAAAGAGGCTGTTTGGAACATTATAAGAAAATCTAGAATTCCGTGATGATACAAATTGAAAATAATAAAATAGTAAATAACAATATAAAAAAGAAACAAGTAAAGCGCAAATTTTTCTAATTGAGTGTATTTTATTTTCAATCAAGAGTGAAGCAAAACTATTTCACTTCCAACTTTTTTTGAGAATTATTATGCATCATTTTTTTTTCAAAAAAAAGGAAAGAAAAAAATGAAAGGATTGTTGATTAAATTAAATTTATTCGCAAGCGTTTTAATTCTTTTTTTTTTTTTTTTTTTTTTTTTTTTTTAAAAAAATGAAATAAAAAAATTAAATTTTTTTTTTTTAAATTAAATTTTTTCGCAATTTTTTTTTTTTTTTTTTTTTTTTTTTTTTCTTGTTCTTTCTAAATAAGTAATTCACAATAACAACTTTTTATCAAATATTTGGAGTTATCGTCATAATAATGCGCCAACTGCATTACTGCGGAAACTATATTGAATTTTTTTTCATCAATTGTACACTTATAAACACGATCTTCCCCAAAAGTAGATCAGTAGAATGAAAGAGACCGAAGTTTTTGCACAAGTTCTTTACCGGTGTGCCAGGTTTCCAACAACGAGGGGAGAGAGTGTACCTCTTTTTCTCCCTTTTGACCTAGTTCGGAGTATGAGAATGGTAACTTTACAAGTGAAAGACCTTCACATGCGTCTTTCACATCCTCTTCCTTAAACGTATTTCACCGAAGTTATTGGCTTAGCTATTATCGCGAAATATTTTTTATAAATAATTTCTTGTAATTTATCTTATTTTCATTAGCCAACATCATTATTTTTATTGAATAATTTCGCTAGAACTTATTGTTTTGTAATTATGTTTTGACGAAGTATTCTTTTTTCTAAAACATTATAATTATCAATTTTTCAACCGTATGTGCTATAAGGATAAAAATAGAGTGAAAATCAGTAGAAATGTCAAAATGTTTTCTTAGGTAAAAAGAGTAATTGTTAAAGAATCTATCTTTTAGCCAATTCTGCAACAGAATTATTCAACCAATATTAATAGTTTTTTCACTATTAATAAGGAAGTACATTTGATTGCATTACCTTAGTGTCATAACAATAAATTATGAATCTATTGCAATCACAATTACCGCTACTTTTCAGTAATCATGCACGGATGATGAAATTTAAAAGAATGAAGACCAACGTGAAGTTGAATTAAATTTAATGTGTAATAGTTTCATTATTTTACGTTACGAATTTTGGTGTAGTCTAGTATTGAATCAGTGATTAAATAACTACAAAGTCACGATTCTACCATCAAGTTACCGTGTTCCATATATTAATTATCCAACGCTCCTTTACATAATTAATTAATTATACAAGCCATTTGTTTACAAAAGCTCATTTTTATTTTTGTAAAATAAATAATTTTCATGAATTCTTTTCTTTATTTTAAATTGTACTAGCCCTATTTTACTGATAAAAAATGCTAACGATATTGTAAAGAATAAAATTTGAATCTGTATAGTCAGTTTAAAGAATCCAAAGAGGTGGAAATATGAAAAAATATTATAAACAGAATACCAAGGTATGTAAGAAATATATAGTTCGGTTAACTGTTTATTATCGTCCTATTTCAGTTTTATTTCAATATTATTTTGATTTTCCAATATGGTTTACAATACTGAAAAAAATATTTAATAATTAAGTTAGTCTATATAGAATTAAAACTAGTCTTGATAATTTTAATTCTTCTTTATATATTGTTTATTCTTGTAGTTGTGTTTGAGTTTTAACTATTGAAAATTCCTAATTTCCCCCAACCAATATAAATAAAATCGAATATCTTACAGACTTACAGCATTTTCTGGATTTTTAAGTTACTAATATACATAATGTTTCACCGTTGAATATAGAAAACTAAAAGTATACTTACAAAGTATTTTTATTTACTTGTTTTGCTTCCTTTAAATAAGCATATACTATTAAAAACCATAATTCGTTTCACAGTTTTGTGAATTTTTGAAGATTTCTCAAAAATTTTCTTCTCACATGCGGATAAATCTATTGATTTAAGCACACAAAAAATGTACCTCAGTTGATATAAAATATTATTCTCAGAATAAATCACTTATGAAAATAAATGGTGAAGAACAAAGAATGCTGTTAGAAGAAGAAAGAATTGTAAAAAGTTTTCTAAAATATTTTACAGATATATTGTTAAACTATTTTACGGATTTCATTTTGTAAATGAATTTCAATTTTTACTTTCAAATTTCATCTTTCTTTGAATTGATTTCTTAAATGTATGACAATTAAATCCGATTCGTTTTCATTCTAGAATTTTAAGTTTTCTCTCTGATTAACAAAACTCCTGTGATAGGGCTTTTAAAAAACTTAATTAAACTAACAGTTTTCCGAACAGAATTTTTAAGCCCTTATAAATGTTTAAATTGCAGTTGCATTGTTAAATTTAGAGCTAAAATTTTGAGTCAGTTCAAGAAACAGAAATCGTTTTCAAGACTTATTACTTTGGTAGTCGTTTTTATTTTCATTCTCAGCAGTCATATTTGGATTGCATTTAAAAATTCATTCAAAAAAAACATTGTTTTTAAAAGTTGTTCATGGTTTTACTTTGCATAAAGCAAATAAAGCATTTTTTTCTATAAAAAAAGGGTAATACCTGTTTTTTAAGAGTATAAAATAAAGTCAAAGTTATTTAATATGAATATATTTTAATCTAAAAAAAACTGTATTTTTTATACCTAAGGAAACAGTCTTGTAGTGTATTTGTAATCTTACAACCTTCAAGGTTGTAAAATTACAGTCAATTACAGGATTAATAAAAGTCATTTTAAATTAAGACTTCGGAGAAAAATATTTTAAAAAAAGTTATACTCTTTATATTTCTAAATTTTCGGTTAAATATGTTAAGGATAAATAAGAATTTTAAAAAATTAGAATAACTACAAATTTGAAATCAAAATAACACAAGAAAATCTCCGAAAATGTTATCTTCTTAATATGTCTATAGATTCCTGCAGTAACTGATATAAAAAAGGATTAATATCATTTTTTTTCATATACTGATTGTATCTATAAGTTTATAGAACTAAATAAGTATTAACGAAAGTATTTAAAAGTTTTTATTTTATATTTCGTGATTGCTAAGATTTTCATTTGTTCTAATTTCATAAAGTCAAGAAATCCTTAATTTTATGTAATAAGGATCACAGAAAAGTATATTGCTAATGAAAGTTTTCATCCCAATAGTATCAATTTTTGAAATACGTTGATTATTCTCTTTTACAAGTTTTGGAGCTATTTACTTCATTTAAAAAGTGTTATTTCTCAGTCTTATAAAAAAAAAAACTATATCTTGTACTACGACTTGATTACCCATTTGTCGAATTCTAAAGATAAGATTTGTAATTTATCCTCTAAAAAAGTATTGATAGTATTGATAGTGAAAAGTATTGATAGTGTCAAACAAAATTGTTAACCATACTTTGCAAGAAATACAATCGTCGTCTGTGCACATATGGAATGCACTGTTCGGCCAATATATTTCGTACTCATAAGTGAAAAAATGTCGGACATCTTTTGCTCATCGTGAGCAAATCAAATAAGATTATAATTCCATTTGTTATAAATTATTATTAACGTAAATACATTCACAATGATCATTGCTTTCAGAACTTGGGGGAAATGATTCTTTGCAGATAAAAAGGAAAATCAGAAGTACGAAAAAAAAACATGCTAAAACTCAAAATCGTTATTTTAGTCACCTACTTTTAAGAATATTACCTTTATTCTTAAGAACAGATTCAAAATTTGGGAAAGCAATGAATTCTTATTACGTGATTAAAGTAAAATAACAAAATTTAATTAGTGAAAGACAATATTTTGGCTTGTTTTTATCCTCTCTCAATTTTTTTTTTTTTTTTGCTTATTCTTAATACATGTGTCATATTTTTTTATTATTAAAAAGGACTTTAATTTTTATTACCTCAATATACATACATACATACATACATACATATATATATATATATATATATATATATATATATATATATATATAGAGAGAGAGAGAGAGAGAGAGAGAGAGAGAAAACTGAAGTAATAAAACTAAAATCCTTTTTTTAGAATAAGAAAAAAAATATGACGTATGTATAAAAAGCAATAAAGCCAATGTTAATTATTATACTTCTTAAGATATTTAATTGGAGAAAAGAAAAAAATTTGTAATTTGTATAAAAAGCAATAAAGCCAATGTTAATTATTATACTTCTTAAGATATTTAATTGGAGAAAAGAAATAAATTTGTAATTTGTAATCAAGAATACATACACTACTTACTAATTTGCAACCGGATAACCTTCATTCTTTTAGAAGATGCAATTTTCATATGAAAAAGAATGAAATAAAATACCAATTTTAAGTATAAATTAATGTTTATAATAAATTTTTATATTTCAATGGTATTTTACATTGCATAATAATGCATATTATTCATTTCAACATGTATGGTAAAGCTTTATTTAGACGATGAAATTTTTAAGATGATCGTTTAATATATTTCTTTGATTCCAAGTCGATTCCTTGATTCCAAAACACTTCAAGGTTACATTATTCAAAAGGTTAATTCGAGTATAGTTTCCTATTGAAAATATTAACATTAGTTAGTTAGAACCAGCCTATTATAATAGTAAAAAAAAAAACTGAACTTTATTGTACACTGTGTTTTATATTGAACATAAATACACACTACTTCCATTAATAAACTAATAACCATTTCTTAATTTTTTAGTTATAATATCTATTTGAGACGATAAATTTTATAACAAATTAGAAAAAGAGTTTCTGAAATAGAATTCTGAAACAAACAAATAAATTACCAATTGGAATCGTGATATCTCAAATAAAATATTTTTAAATAAAATAAATGTTATATACATTCAGGACACTCCAAATTTTCCCTAAACGTTGATAAATATTATCAACTTATTAATTTTATCTTATAAATACAAAATATTTTTTATTTCTTTTTAGCTTTGCTTAAAGATTGTTCTGATTGGTAAAAAAGTACCAATTTTAATAAAATTAATGAATAATAATATAAAAAATTATCGAAAAGCTAGAAAAAGTTGTTTAATTTCTAGCAATTTTCCTTCAACGTACTTTGAATCTCTTCAAAATTTATGTGATTTATTAATAATATTCATTTACCTCACTTTTCCTTTTTACTAATACTACGAATATATACTTACTTTGTTTTACAATTAAGGAAACTCAATACAATCTTACATAATAATTCTAAAACAGAATTTATAAACAATTTTCACTCCCATTATATTTATTTCAGAATTAATACGCTTTTTATTTAAATCTGATGAATTTTATACGGAATTTATATCTTTCAATGAACACAATATTTGAAATTAATGTGCAAAATTTTATGTTTTTCATAGTGTAAATTTAACTTTATTGAGTTTGAACTTTTATTCAACTTGATAAAAAGAAATCCATTTTTTTATTTGACGTAGAAATACAAAACCTGCTCCTTCGAAATTAAAATTTATAGAAATATTATTTATTTTGAACTCTTTTATTGAGATAAGGCTTCAACATATTTTAATTTCAAGAAAGGAAAATTTTCTCTCTCTCTCTTGTTAGTTTACTTTGATTACCCTCCCCCTCAATTTTAATTAATCATTGTTCTCATATTTATTAAACTAATATGTTTGAATATGACCAGAGAAAACTCAATGCGCAAAATGAGGATCAGTTAAATTAATGTCAAATCTTTGTTTTTATTTTTTAAAATTCACTACCTTATAAATAAATTAAACCTAAAACTTAATATTAAAGTTTGTGCTATGTCTAAAAGGGCAAAGAAGAGAAAATTTCAAAAAAAATTAAGTTGCTTAATACTCGTAATTGTCCAAACCCAACTATGCTATTGTTTTAATTGTCCCTCTTAAGAGTTTTGGAAGAGATTCGAGAGGCAAATTTCAGTTAACTTAGGAAAAAGAAATATGTTTTTAACCATTCAAAGAAGAAATCATTTGCTTTATAGCTAAAATGTTTGTCTTTATGATATTTTCATGCACAATCGTATTAATACTACTTAACCTTTCGTACAAAAATGAACATTTCGAAATAAAAACCAAATAATTAAATGCTGCAATAATTAAACTAGTCTTTTCTCACTAAATACAGGTATTATACCTTGGCCAACTTGTAATTTAAATTTTTTTTTTTATCTCAGCTCCTTTTTTTAATAAAAACCCGTTGAATCATGTCTAGAAACTGGTGATATTTAACATTATCTGTATGGGATGGTATTATCTGTATAGTATGCTGCTGTCAATACCAGTCTCTGAATATTACTAATAAAATGTAAATGTTTACTTATAAATATATGCCTTATATGCTAAGATAAGAGTCCTTTAAAATTTTATTTTTGTAAAAATATTTGAATCTATTTCTGATTTTCCTTAAAAACTTTAAACTGAACAAATCTGTGGTTTCTGGAATGTACTTTAATCATTAACACTGGGCTACCCATGAAAGGATCCTATAGATATATAGACTTCATGAACATTTTCTTTTTATTATACTTATCAAAAGGATGAAATGTAATTTACCGTTCTTGACTAAAAAGGGAGATTATAAATAAATATTAAATTCTTTCCTAATGCTTTTTCTATGAATATTATTGAATAGAAATATTCAGATAGCAAAAACTCTATTATTTTATCAAGCATATGTATTTTATTTCTTTCTTTAGTTTCATTTCTTTCAAGAATCCTTTATTCTTTCTATAAAGATTTTAATATTTATGCCTATAAGTTTTCACTTTTAAAAAAAATCTCTTCTTTGGGATATGATTATAGGCGAAGAACTTTTATATTACACTGGCATTCAAAAGAAATCCAAATATTCAATCTTACTTTCATTTCACATTATGTCTGAACTGTTTCTAATAGTCTGTTAAATTTTTTCGTGTGATATTAATTCACTTAATTAACAATCTATTACTTTGATTCCACCATCTGAATTTCCGTAACTGTCATATTTGAATGGATAAATAATTTTATTTTGTTCTTACCATTTTTAAATTCAAGAAATTTTATAGGATATTCGTATGTGTAAAACTGAAGTATAGTAATTATTATATGCAAAGCGCAAGTCTTTATATAGGCAATATGTTACAAATACTAAGATATGTTTCTATAAATTTTAATATAATTTATACATTCATCTAAGACATTCATGTTGAATTATGTTGTTTCTCAATGACAAAAATTAAAAATAATAAGAAAACATAAAATCGTATAAAATGCTATTAAACTCATATTTCTCATTTATTTCACAACTATTTTATTTATAATTAAAGTTAGCTGAATATAAATGGGATAGTAGAGAAATATATACCGTAGGTATTAATTAAAAATAAATTATTTATTCCTGGAGCTGCAACATTTAGAAACAGGAAAAAACTTTTCCTGGATTTACAAATTTGTCATGTCAACAATATTGAAAAATATTTTTCTAAAACAAATAAAGCATTTTAAAATATAAAATATCGAATATTTTATATATTTTTTGAAACTAAAATTAATTAAAGGGAAATAATACCTTTTAAAGATATACATTCAATGTTTTATAAATTATATAGTGTATTAAATTTGACTTAAATGTATACTTCAATTTTGTATTAGAGTTTTCATTCTTCATTACTTAGCACTTTGAATTGTTAATCTCATTTCTACTTCGTGTTATAGTATTACAGCAAATTTTATTACTTATCCGATTCTTAAATTTTTTTAATAAAAGTAAATTATCTCTTAATTTAAAACGGATTTCTTAATTAATCACTCTGAAACTTCCTGTATGAAAAACTGTGAAATCTGGAAGATATTTACTAAATAACATAAATAAACATTTCAAAAAAATGATTCTTTAGAATATCAAATGAATTAAGGCACTGCCTTCAAAAGAATGAATGACTTTTTAAAATCTCTCGTAATACTCTTCAATAGCAAGTTTTAATTTAAAAGCTGATATTACATTCTAAAACATATAATTTTAAAATTAGTACAATTCACATTCATGTTGTATTCTTAATTTACTTAACATTTTAGTGTTAAAATCGTGCGAAAATAAATATCTTTAATTTTCTTAAAATATTTTCTCAATATCTTACATGGTTTGAAGTTTCATATAAAAATTTCTTGGTAAAAAATTACTATAATATATAACATTTTATTATTTTCTTCTATCATTTTCACATTTTCTATAAAATATTATTGTTAACGATGCAAAAAAATATGAATTTATAAATGGGTATGTGCTTACAAAAGGTCGTAGATCTAATCACAAAAAAAAATATGTTTTCTCTCATCGTTTTTTCAATGCGTAAAAACAAGTGCAGAACTAGGGAAAAGTACGGAGCTAGAAAAGAGGGTTATAATTTCTTCTAATAAATGAAGATGTGTAAAAGCTAGTATGTTCAGATTATTTTTTTCTTTAAATTTTTTATAAGCTCCTGCTTATTTTTACGCATGTTTTGTGCATTTGAATTCACAAGTACAAAACATGCGTAAACAGGAAAACATAAATGTTTCATGTAAAATGACCCACTAAAAATTTTAAGTTTACTCGTATGAATTAAATATAACATATAGGATTCTATAGCTTATTTCTGCTTAAAATATTGCATGACTAAATAAAGAAGTCTGAATTATATTGAAGCCACTTTCCCTTTCCTTACCTTTTACTGAAGTGAAGAAAGTTAAAAATGAGTTTTGTAATAATTAATCTATTCATTTTAATCACTATTTCCTTCTTGGTTCTATTATTGTAAAAAAAAAAAAGAAAGAGAGAAAGAAAAGAAAAGATAACTATGCCAAAAGCCTTAAACTAATATCAAGAAATTGAAACAGGTTTTCCCAAACAGTATTGCTTACAGTACTTTTTCTGTTTGTAGAAAATTTACTACGATGTTTAAAATTACTGCTATACAGAAACTTTGTCAAATGTAATATTTTAAAAACTCGTGTCATTTCCTCTATTAATTAATATGGTTAACTAATCCTTTGCTTTTATAAAGCAGGGGGGAAGGGAGTTTTAGAAATATAGCAAGTTATTTTTGCACAAATTTTGAATTTCCTCATTTTAAAAAACCTTATTGAAGCATTTTTGCATCACATGTCTTATAAATACATCAAATAAAGAGACATGTTTGAATAATAAGCCATATTTAGTGGCTTTTCAAATTATGAAAAGGATGTTTTCGTATTTTGGGTTTTTCAAAGTTATGGTGTGAAGGACTAATAATGAAAATATACCTTTTTTTTTTTTACTAAAATGTGAATTGAATGTGAGTCAGATAATAATTTTTTGAAGAGTGCTATCGGTACTCTTTAGCTAAAATACAAAAATATGCATTTTAAAACAGTACCATATGAAATTTTTCAAAAGCATTGCTATCATTGTAGGCTGAATTATGAAAAGAACCAGATGCATACGTCACTACTTAACTTTCTTACCCTACTTAAAAATCTACGTCACTTGCCTGTGGGGATCTATTAAACCCAGTTTATCTGATATTTATTTTATGTCATAACAAATATTTTTACATAGCTTTATTTCTATTACTTTTGTGTTTAGTAATAAAGTTAACACATTTATGCCTTTTATAATTCCTCATTCCCCTTTTATCTTGATTCTCACCCCTCCCCAACCATGTTATCTCCCTCATTTGTATGATCGGTGTTAAGAATTTAAAAGCTCGGGAAATAACATGGTTTTTTCCACAATTACAAATTTATTATATTTTACAACCGATTATCAAACAAACAATATTTACTGCACAAATTTACGTCATTTCTTCAGAGAAAAACTTAGCATGAAACACACCTCGTTTGCGTTCGTCCATCTCTCTTTGAACCACATTTTTTCACCTTTCTCGTTTAAGTGAGAGATGATGCTAGCTCAGGTGTCATCCTTGTTGCTTGACCGATGTTCAAAATTATGAGGTCCGTCTCCAGTTGACCTCGTGTTGCTTTTCAGTGCGACATTAATAATAAATCACAATCCTCATTTAGGTATTCTGATATTTTCCGGTTTTTCTAATGCATTAATTGCCAGCATCTTCTTTATTATTACTGCGATATTTTTTTCATCCAAATACTTTTGAGAGGTTATCTCAGCTGTTCCCCATATCCTTCAGATAAGGGCGTCTCATGTATGGCTTATATTGTTTACAAGGATTTACATGCAAAAAACAACAAACACATTTATTTCAACTAGGTCAGTTACATTGTATAACTAACACACAAGTCATCTCGCACTTCCCTTTTTACAAGTGTAGGCAACAGCTAATTAACCAGTAGTATATACATTTTAATATAAAATTATAACTAATTTTTTTTTCCTTTCTCATCTTAAGCTTTGTCTTTACGGAAGGAGAGGGAGTACAATTGAAACCGATTTATTAATTTTCGACATGTATGAAATGAACCATATTCGATTGAAAATCAAATAATGAATAAAATATTTTTCATCGTTACATTCACTTGATAACTACTGAGTGTTATTTAAAATGTGGTTCATCCAAAAATAATTAAATTAATTTTTACATATTTCTGTGTCTATCAGTGAATAAGTATTGATTATCCCCAGTCAGGTAAAACGTCATTTAAAGGAATAAAAGAGAGAAAAAAAAAAGAAAAAACAATTTTGAAAGCTTGAAAATGCTCGAAATTAAGCAAATTTATCTGTTTGAGGAACATTTAAAAATAAGATGGTATTATTAAAACCCAATGAGATCCAACATAAAAAAAATTGGTTGTTCAGACCCATTCGAGGTAGTAAGATTGAAAAATGAAATAGAAGATAGATTTTAAAAAATGTAATACAGAGAATACTGTCCGAAGAAATACCAAGGCTGTTATAAATATATATCAAAAAGAAAAAACTTATCCCATTAAAAATTATTTATGCTATACTTCATTTCAGAGAATTACAATGGTAAACCATATTCTGCTCGTTTTCCGCATTCAGAATATAATCAGACACAAAATTGCAATTCAAACATTAAAAAGCAAGCTAGTAGGAGATTGAATTATAAGGTCGAGGATAATCAACACTTATTTTTGAAATTATTTATGTGTCCCATTATTAATATTTTGTCAAATAAAATGAACAATGACGGGAAGAGAAGTACAATAAGCACTCTGATAGTCTTCATCTACATCAATATGTATTTGTAATTGTATCATATTTCATAGGTTCATTGTCTGTCCAATACATAACCATGCATTCAAACAGTAATCAGTTCTCATGTAACATCAGAATTTTAGATGAATCAATTAAGCCATATACGTTGTTATTTGATACTCAAACATTTGAATTATTCTCTTTCTAAAACAATATAATATGCATCAAATTTTTATTACTAAGATAATGTTGCATTTAATTTTTATATTTTTTTTTTTCAAAACGAAAAGAAATTACATTCATTGCATAAAACTTGTCAAATGCATTCACTCTCCTTTTCTGTTTAAAATATAATAGAATTCTGATTTGTCTTTTTTAGATTAGGGTCAGTCGAAATCTCTACATGGCCAGGATAATCAATAATCAGTTGTTAATGTCGAACCCCTTCTCTCGTATATTATGAATCTTCTAATCAAGCAACGTTGATTACTTTAGAAGCACAAAATGCAAGGTCTCCTGCATCTTCGCGTGCGCGGCATCTCTTTATCCAATCTGCATGAAATAATTGAATTCAGCCTGAACTGACCACCTATTTATTCGCCTGTCCCACTGACCGCTCGGCTCTCCCTTACCGTCCGACCCCTCAGCCCAGGCGGCTCTTATTTTTATGAAGGACGGAGGAGCTGTATTTAATGCCTTGCCCGTTGGAAATGGTTGTAATTTGCAAAACAGGACATTGTAATGACCACTGGACAGTGTCCAGCAGCAGCGCTAATGTATGGCCTGACACAGCTGAAGCCTCCAATGGGAAGGGCAGGGGCGAACTTGCAGGGGCGGGACAAATGCGATTATTAGAGCACCTGGGGAGGTGGAGACTGCATCTTGTAAATCATCACTTTGCATCGTAATATCACAAAACTAACGTCTAACTATTACTAGATGCTAAACACACACTCCTGTTAAGAGCAGGCAAAAGTAAACATCGCAGCGGTTATAAATTACTCCCCGTCCACTTAATTTTCGTGTCCTGCAGTAGAAACCTTTCCTCGGATCATTTGAAAGCTACATTTTGCCGTGGTCATCCATTTAATGCATTGTCCGGCCCCCATTATTTCACCATTTTACTGTCCTGTGTGGTAGAGGAACGATCGAAGGAGATACCGCTGGGCTCCGGCTCCAGACAGTCAAATACCATTGTAATTTACGGTACATTCTTGATAACGACTTAAAACACTTCATAAAAGGGCTAGATAAAGTATTACACAGATACCTGCACAACGTACGTATACAGCTTTTTAAAACTCTGAACAAAGCTTTCCTGAAGACATTGCTGCGACAACAAAACTACAATTTATAAAAATTCTTCGTTAGTAGCTTTTGCTTGAGAGCACCTTTTTCTTTTAAAAGAAATCGGGTGTTTTCATTTTTAAAAATCATTGGTTATATTTGTTTTAAGCAAAATGGGTGTGTGATAATAATAAGAAAATACCCTTTTAACGTAAGACTGAATTTTTGTGCATTAATGTGTAAAAGTTGCCTCAAAAAACAGACTTTTAATTGGTTTGTCTCTTTATTAAAAGTATTACAAAAGACAGCAACCAGCAAGATATTTTATGAGCCACGTAATGAGGAGGTTTCTTTGCATTTCTTGACTGTCTGATTTTATTAGATTTTTGTTCTGGTTTTCTCAATTTATATTTTTTTAAAAGCAGCTTAATTGTGTATTTCATATTTTAGTTGTTATTTTCGTTTTGGAATAATCATGAGCAATAAATACTTTTATGCTATAAATGAAATACTAATCATTAAAAATCCAAATTATATTTTTATTTTCTAGACAATAATGAGACTTTTATTTTACTATCAAGACATCATTCAGTTTCCTAAGTTATTTTTTTCTATAAATTTTCAGTAATGTTTCACTGCTGCTTGTGAATTCTAGGATAGAACAAAACATCTCCAAGTTGCTTTAAAAATACAGCAAAAAACATGGATTTTATGGAGTTGTACAACCCTTAAACTTTACAAAGATTGATTTTCTCCAAAAAATTTATATTGAAATGCAGATTTTTTAATACTCAAAAAGCAAACCTCGTGAAAATATTCTATTTCCCTTAGATTTTATTAAAAAATTTACATACTTATTTTTGATCAACTTTATTAAATAGAAAACTTAGAAGCTCATTTTCGCAAAATGTGATTTTTCATGTTGCCTATTTAAGATAACCTCTCGAAAATTTTACAATTGTATTATCACATAATTTTGCATAATTCTGACTAAAGTTATTATGCTACGTACATATTTTGAAAGTTTTTCATTTTAAAATATAAAAACAAAATAATACCAATTATAATAAGTGTTAAAAATCGACAAAACTGCATTCAGTTTTAAATGTTTTTAGTTTAACTATACTTCTAAACATTTATTTGTATAATGAAACAAGAATTATATATATTTTGAAGCTATTTAATGAATGTTTACCAAAGTCGCAACTAGAAGCAATACGAGAGCTATTTGGCGACGGACTTCGTGATTTATAATTTGACGCCAAAACTTTTTAAGATTTAGCAAATCAATATACTATTAGAAATGTGAAAACAAAGCACTATCATTATGCAATATTTTAAAAATTATTTATTTAAAGTTAACTTATCAAAGAACAAATTATAAATTATTACATACATAAAAATTGTACCATTTCAGTGAGATTTCGAAATTTCCCTTTTCTTTCAGTATAAAAACTAAAAGAAAAGGAAAATAAGCTTAATTTATTGCATTTAACAATTGTATGGCTCTTTAATAGCAATATAATTCAGAGAATCATAAAGGTATTTTATTACACAGTCTTTTTGTCTTTATGTTTGAAAAGAATGGATTCTAAACCTCATTATTTATACCTTATCTTTTAAATGTCTAATATTTTAATTCGCAAAATAATAACTTCAAAAAATCTCTTTTTTAAAAAAATTTGAATCCTATTAATGTCGCATAAGATTACTCGGTATGTAACATCAAAATGACTACTTTTCTTTTTCTTTTTCAATGCTTCGTGGACAAATTTTAAAGCACTAAAAATGTAATTTTTTCTCTTGATTTATCTTTCCTATATTTAATAATGGATTTCACTTGACATTCAACCAGCTTGAAAAAAGGAAAAATTCCAATTGAGCTTGATTAACCGTTCTTGTGAGGGTGCTACATAATACTGAATGTTAGATTTCTTGCTCTAATGCATGCAGAAAAAATTGATTTTCTGATTTCACTTAGCGAAAATTTCTAAATTTTGTAATAATTTCGAAATATGATAATTACTTACAATGTATATTTATAATGCATAAAGTTATAGGGAAAAGGCTCCTAAAACATTATTTTAAGAATATTAATTAATTTAACAGAAAATAAACTGGTTTACGTAATAGTTAATTTTATTCCTTGAATTTAAAAAAAAAATTGTTTATATTATTAAATTTAAAAGCTATTTTTATATTTACCTAAATTTAATCTGTATCTCCAAAAAGCATTTTTGTCATTGTTTTGTACCACATTACAAAACAAAAATCTAACAAATAATTAACTATATTGAATTTACTATTAGTAAAATTTTAAATTTCTTTCTGTAAGCTCATAGCTTTTTCTTGTTTTTCCTTAATTTACATCTGAAATGGAACACATTACGAAAAAACATCCAATTATATATACATTCTTTTACACATTTAAAAATATAATAATTAAATATAATACACATTAGAATTTCATAACTTAATTACTCATATTAAATTATTCGGAACAAAATTGGGTACTCTCCTAAGAAGATACTTTTCCATCCAGGCTAGGAAATTACCCATTATACATTTTATGTTCTACTGATTTTGAAAAAATCCTAATGTTGATAAATCACGGTTTAGAAGCTTTGTTTGTTTCTTACACACAAAAATATAAAAGAAAATAGGTAAATTTAATTTTCTACAATGCTAATGTATCCAAAAAAATCATATAGCAGGAACTTTTTGATCAAAATTGTTTATTTCTTTATAATAACTTGTTTAAAATATCGAATCTTGTGCTTAGACATATATTTTTCTCTTCTAAGACACTTTAGTATTTAAAATGCGAGAATGTATTCACAGAAATTTATCTGAAAAATCAAAATAGGAAAATTCTTGAAATTAAGTTTATAACTTTTTAAGTGAGTATGTTAATTTTCATTTCCGTGACACACCGTTGTTCTTTAACCATTCTCAGTCTTTGTTAATCCATTTTTTGAGATTGGGTGTATTTTGTTTTGTTAATACGTGAAAAAAAGTAAGTAAAGAAACCTTTTTGATCTTTATTTTATTATTTCGCTTGTACAATCTTGTCTAAAATATCGTATCTAGAACTTGCACATAGAATTTTTCTCCTAAGAGTACACTTTTCTATTTAAAATTGGTGAATGTATTAACAGCAACTTACCTGGGGCTCAAAATACAAAAATATATAGAAAGGTATTTATAACCCTCTAAGACTGAATACTAATTTTCATTTTTAAACCTTTACTCTTCCCCCAATATCTATCTCACTAAATCAACCTATCTGATAATATATGCATTATTTGTATTAATTATTCGTATATAGGCATGTTATTAAACATGAATGTTATTACTCCTTCTCCTTAGTATACGGATCTATAATTTCTTTTTCTAGCAGTTTTAGTATTTCATGCATAGTAAAAAAAAATTCTTTCTGATTTTGTTAAAATATAGATTAATAAATTAGAGATATAAAATAAAAGAGTGGCATTTTCCAAAATAAGCATCAACCTGCTTAAATCTCAATCAGATTTTTTTTCTTCAGAAAAATTAAAAATATTTTATTAAAGTATAGGGTGCTATATTCTTTTTTTATCAAAGAATTTAATGCTATATTATTCTAAATTTGACCCATTTACTTCAAATAAAGTTTAATGCTTACAAACATTACAGTCGTGAGATATATATGGGCATCCTAACATCCCCTCTCTATTTATTAACAAAAATTTCTAGACAAATGAGAAAATTAGTTTTCAAATTTCACTCTAAGTTCAAGAAAATAAAAGTACTCTAGCAATAAATTAATAAATATAAATAGCTAAATTCATTTTCTATTCTATGACAATAGTTTCATTAAAATTACTCAAACTCCTTTAAAAACTTTGTCTAGTTTTCATAAATGCACGAATTCTATCGCACAGAATCTATTATCGTAACTAGATTTTCTTTTAGAATAATTTAGGCAATTAAGCTGATCGAAGAAATACATTTGAATGATGAGTAACCAAGTGTTTCGCAAATAAATAAAACATAATTATAATACATATATTTCGAGTATTACAGTAAATTATTGGTTGAAAAGTTTAATTTTTAAGCAAACAGATAATTTTTTGACTACAACCTTGATTTTTAATGTTAATAATTAGTTAAAAAGCTCTATAACTTTTTTTAAAATGTTCCGGTGATTTTTGTATGAAAGTGATGTTAAAAGATTTATATATATATGTGTGTGTGTGTGTGTGTGTGTGTGTGTGTGTGTGTGTGTGTGTGTGTGTGGTGCATGGTATAGGTGTGACATAATCACTTAAAAAGTTACTTAACCTATTGCATTCAGATTCATGATCACTTGTCAAAGATATGATCTTTTGAATCTTTGCCTTTACAACTATGAAATTTGAATTGAATTTCGATGAAAATCACGCATTCTGGTATGTAGTTCTTAAAATTTTTAACTGGAAATATTTAACTATAATGTTTTATTGCTTCGTTAAAAATCTTAAATTTTTAATTGAATAATTTTTAATTGGATATTTTTAATTGGATAATTTTAACGGATAATTTTAATCGGATATTTTTAAAAGGATATTTTTAAATAGATAAATTTTAATTGGATAATTTTTTTTGTTTTTGAAAATAATTCGTAATTGAGATATCTCACCATTCAATTTTTATTCTTTGTTTATTGTTTCTTTTCTTTAAATTACAACTTGAATTTTGGAGTAATTCAACTTTACCCAACAAGATGCATTGGGGGAGGGTTGGTACCATAGAACTAGTTTAACCCCACAATTCAGCCCACTGTCTGAATATGCATGTTTTGTTTTGTTGGGTATTCGAATTATTCGATTTATTCTTTGGTTCTAATTAGTTTCAAATTTGATTCAAATTTTATTCAGTTTCAACTTTTTTACTTAGTTCTATAAATGTGTTTTTTGTTTTTTTGTTGATTTTGGATTTTAATTGTTCTCTTCCTTTTGTGTTTTTTAATGATAAATTCATTGCTTTATCTTATATATATATATATATATATATATATATATATATATATAAATGCATTATCATACAAGAAAAGCATGTGTATTACATTTTTGTAGATACAGTGTTATGAGAATGTTTCCATGTAGTTTCAATAGAGTACACTTAAAACAAAATAGTCACAATTTTATTTCACACTTTATTTCATCTTAGATCGTAAATTTCTTTCGATGTATGACTTAAATTATTACAGAATACTTTCTAGTATTTTTTTACTATTATTCTCAATATATAATTACTTTTCAATTATAATAATTTTAATGGACAGCACTTTAAAATATGATTTCATCTGAAAACATTTCTAGAACAATCCACAAGAGAATAAATAACTCTCAAAAGTAAAAAGTCTCAAGAATTGTCCTAAGATACTATGGGTATACTTATTTCAGAATATTTATAATTCCCTTCATAAATTTTGTAATAATTAAATATTAATTAGTAAGTCAAAAAAAGGATCTTAAACTTAAAAAACATAGGAATAAAAGTAGAAATAAATCTAAATTTAACACAGGTATTTTAAAAATAACTTCCTTCAATACATGACATCTTTTTTCTCTGTAAAATATAGTGTTAGCTGACTACTTATTTTTGATACTAAAAGTATCATATTTCAACAGTAATCTCATAATTTATCTTTAATAAATTTCCCAAAGAAAACACTTAATAATTACAATATTTTAAGTCAATCACATGAGTGTAATATATTTTTTAACTAGATAACATTTAGTCTATAAAAAACAATTTTATACTTTCACTTATTGACCAGTATATGATTTTAAATTAATCATTTGTTTATTGTTTTGGTTGCGTATATGAAAAATACATATGTTGAAAATTTTTTATATGTAATACGAAATCATTTCAGAAAAATAATAAACTGGATCCATTTGAAGATCATAACAAAGGAAATGATCCATAACACCTAAATAATTCTAAAAGTTATTCATTTTCTTCCCTAAAAATTCTTTAAAATTGTTTGTTGTATTTATAACTCGTAAAAGGCAAATTTTTTCTGATAAACCTTTTAAGCAAACATTGTAAGAAATATGAATTACCATTTCCTTTCACAGTTTTGGATCAGATGGAAGAACAATATACGGAATATAAAACATAGAAATTAAGAACATGTACTTAGTATTGTTTCATACTTCCCCATAGCATATATTTTATACTGATTAATTTTACGTCGTATGAATTTTTAAGTATGCAGGACCATGTAAAGCTTCTTTTAAACCATCCCACCTTTTTGCCGTGATTTCCCTATTTAAATGGCTATGGAAGTCACACACATTCACTCTAACATAACACCTCTATTCACATTGATTTAAATGCATTTTTATCAAATGTTGGTTTACTATTAAACTGGTTTCTTAAAGCAATTTTATTAAACTAAAACTTCAAACTTTTAGAGCAAAATTAAAAATTTTATATTACCTTTTCAACCCTTCGAATTAAAAGAACTAAATTAATAAAAAATTTCGAGTTGAAATTTAATTTTATCATTATATAGTCCAATTAAGGCTTTTTGTACTATCTCTGTGTAAAAACTAATATAACAGTGATTAGCATATTAATATATTAACTATATAATATGTATGCTCCCAATTCAGTGCAATTGCCCTCATATTTTATTCACTCTGGAGACAATTTGTAAGGAGCTATTAGAAAGCCTCATCTAATATTTGAAAAGAGAGAAATTTTCCGAACAGTTAAGTATGGAAATAAATAATCCTTTTCAAACTAATTTGAATTTGAGTTCAGTTCCCTATATACAAAGAGTCGGCAGTTTAAATGAGATTATTTTTAAAAGTTTACAGAGTAAAATTGTTTCTCTGTCACTCATAGTTAATGAGCATTATTTGTTTTGAAGTAACTTATACAATACTGCACTTTAAAATATTACGTTTTTAATGTAGTTCTACATTCTGATAGATTTAAGACCATTTTTCAGGTCCGAGCTTTTCACATACTGGCATCTAAGTATAATAGATACTTTCAACGAGGAATGCATTTTAAACCTTTGTAAATGCGGCGTGCAATGCTATATAAATTTCAAAAGCATTTTTCATGCCACGTTAAAAGCGTATGCTTTTAAAGACAAATGTTTGCTCTGATTTAAACATTGAAATACGAGAAGGCGATTGGGGACAATGTCATTCATTTTTATGTTTATGGTCTATGGACGAGGACTCGCTCTGCCTTTAGTTCATGTAATGAAGTTATCGCAAAAGCATTCCCATTTCGCCTTTTAGAACGAACGGACAAGAATGTAAATACGAGTAGCGGACGTATTTCTAATGAAACAAAGCAAAAATGTTGTTGCCAGAAAACTGTAAAAGCAAAAGTTTTATTTCTAAAAGGATTTTTTAAATGCGGATACATTGCATTTCTTTTTCATAAACTTGGATTTAAATGATTATTTTTTGAGCATGTAGAGGTTTTTTAAGAACAATTTTACAACTTTCATTTTCCGCGAATTTTGTTTGTAGAAGAGCATCTATTTAGTTTTAAAATATTTTCCATTGATTAGACTTTTTTTTATTTTAAATGAGCTCTTGCGATATGTTTTTGAACTGAGATTGAAAAAATAATTTTTAATTTCAATAGTGAAATTCCTAATGATCTCATTCATAAGCCCACTCATTAAGTTCTAAATCAGTTCTCAACAGTTATTTTACAAAAATTATGCTCTTTAATGTATAATTTCTAATTTTCTTTGGTTTACTGTCCCGTTTTAAATACTATTAATTTATAATAACGTGTTCCATCCAATTCTGAGTTATATATTCATATTGACTTCAAATTGAATGCTGTTACAAATTTACAAAATGGTAAAAATATTCATCATTAATAATAGATTTATTATAATATTGATGTTGGTCCGTAAAAATATGCATATTTAGTTTCAAAATCAAATTTTTTACAGGGGCAATCCCAATGACTAATTTAGAAAAAAACTAATAAGAATAAAATTGAAAATTGAGCCAAGAAATAATGATGATAGCTGAGAAATATTTTACCGATTAATTGCTGTGTATAAGAAACTATTTTCTATGAATTTTTTATCGTATTAAAATGGAAAATATTGAATGCAATTTAATGATTGAAAAAAATTATTTTCTCATTCTATCTTGTATTGTTGAGGTATTTCAATAATCAAATTTACTTTAAAATTTACCCATAAAAGAAGAAATAAACAAATAAAATTCATTGTACCCAACACATTATTTTTAAAATATCAAATTAGCTTTACTAATTAAATTTTAACATGTGCTAATGTTTTTTTTTCAAGTTAAGTTCTCAAAAAAAAGTATAATTATTCAAATTGAAAATAAATAAATGAAGTGTAAATTAAGCGCAATTCCAATCCTGTGGCTCCACATAGCAATTACTACCAAGAAAAGAAAATATCTCCAAATTCAAAATGCTTTTTTAGCTTCACAATCAAAACATTCTTAAGTTCAAAAAGTTGCCAATATTAACAACAAAAAGAATAAAAACAGACGACGCTACCATAAAAATCCATTATTAGATTAAATATTAAAATAAGAGCAAACGATAAATTGTTAAAGTAGACAATACTGTTCTGTTTGGATACTAAAATAAAAGCAGACGATATAATAATCTCAAATTAAATTATAATAATAATATGAAATTAAATACATCTCTCTCTGCAATGTAAACATACCATAAGCAAACTAAATGTAATTATTATAATGCAATGTATTATACTGTCAATCTTTTGAACCTAAGTCGACTTACCCTTTATTTGACGCCCACGTATTTTTGTTAATTCCATTTTCTCAAAACTACAATATGTTAGTGCGCTTTGAAAAGATAGAAGTTTTAGAGAAATATAAAGAGAAGTATTGTGCTATATGAAATGAGAGATAGTAATACTTAGAAATTCCTTATACTGAGTTCTCCACTTAGAATGTCACAGAATAGGGAATTCAAACCCTTTTTAATGTTTTGAATAAATCAATCAACAAAAAGCAATGTTTTATAAAACAGATAAATAAATAAGAATCAGGAAATTTCTATTTTTCTTCGGCTAATTTCTTGTCTTCATTCTATTCTCCCACCCCCGCCCCCTCCCTTTACAGCATTTTTCTCAAATATTTGTATCAATCAAATAAAATTGTCTCTTTCCAGTAAATGATTATTCTCGGGGTTTTAAATTTTTTTTTTATTTTTATTCAGTCATTTCATTCGAATTATAAGTTACTTAGGAATACATCTTAAATACAGCAAAAATTCATAAAAACGGTGAGCCTCAAGAAGACATGATAAATTTGATATTTTTTAAAAATTAGAATGTGACCGTGGTACCCTAGTGGTCATGATCATGGACTCGCGGATGGAGGTTTTCGTCGAGTCGCGGGTTTGAACCTCGATGCTACTAAAGACCCGCCGTGTTGCAGGAGCTGAGGCACGTTAAATCTGTTGGGACCCAAAGTCTTCCCGTTGACATGGTGTGGAAGCTAGATGAGGGGAAGTCAGCTCAGGAGTCGTCCTCGCCACTTGACTGAGACTTAAAATTACGAGGGTCGTCACCAATAGCTCTCGAGTTGTTTCCAGTGAGAAGTGAATAAAACCAAACTAAACTATAAATTAAAATACAAAATTTTTACCATGATACTGATGAATGCATTATATATTTCTCAATGTATATAACTTTTGCTGTACTTGCATTTATAAAAAAACTACTAATAATTTAAATTTAATATACTGTCTTGTAAACTTCCAGTAAAATTATTTAATTTTAGTTCTACACATTTTAGAAGGTGAGAAAACATCCCTTTACTAATTTCATTTGGTTTAAAAATAGTTTATAAATGTTCGATGAGAAAAGATTATCTCACATTAAATATAATTCAGTACTACTTCAAAAAATTTTAATTACATTTCGAGCTTCCGTTTAAAATAAATATATATATATTTTATTAATGATTTTCTTGAGTGTAGAAATCTGCTTAAAACTGACAAAAAAAGTCAGTTTTAAGCAGATTTCAACACTCAAGAAAATTATACATTTGGTTATATGTTTCGGATTTTATAGATGACAAAATTTTAATACATTTTCTCTTTAATTTAAATTAATTATAATAAATTGGTTTTCAAAAAGTAGATTATTTCTTTTAAAATATTTTAAACTAAATCATACAAATGTTAAATTTCCTTAAAGGAAGAAAGTATAATTTAAAATAAAAATTCTATGAGTGTTTTCAATACGTAGAATGATTTTCTTAAGATTCGGGATCATCAAAGCATCCTTGATTTTCTCTCATTACTCTTTTGGGTTCGAAAGTCTTTTGATTTCATACAGTTAGTAAATTAGTGTTAAAAATAATCTCTAATTACCTAAAAACGTATGTGTTTATTAAAATACAAGGTCGTAATATAAGTGGTAAAAGTAAAGTGTCTTAAAATGGGTGTGTCAGAGAGAGAGAGAGCATACACTTTAAGAAATAAGCTTATAAATTGATTGCCACTTAGCTAATATATATTAATAAAGCAAAAAGAGATTAACGCATACCACTTAAATAGATAAAACGTTTTATTTTACATTCCTTTTTTTACCCAAATCTTCAAACATAATGTTAATACATACACGTATATGCCCATGTTTGTGTACCTATACTGTAAAAATTTCTGAATTTATAGTATTTTTGTGATTTTTATTTCATAAAATCAATCAATCAAAAAACGGTAAACAAATTAACAAAAAAATGCTATTATTGATCAGCAGGTTGTATAGAAAACATGGGTTTAAGGTAAGAAAAAGAGTTTTGTAACTCTCTATTTGTTTCATAGTTTTGAAATATATGTAATTGATTTATTTGATTACGTATATGTTTAATTTCTAATTGACTATTTTAATTTGGTTAAAATGGGTTTTGATTACTTTCGTTTATTTTCTTCCTTTTCATTTATTTAGTTTAATTACTTTTTTACATTAAAACTTTTACCCGAATATGATTTTCTTACCATTTTGTTATAAAGTAACTATATTGAGTAGGATGGTTAGATCCATAGTAAGTATATTGGTTTCTCTCTGACTAAATCATATGCAGCAATTTAAATTAGTTCATTTCCTTTTTTGACTTTTTTTACATTCTTCTTTAATATATATATATATATATATTAAAGAAGAATATATATTTATATATATATATATTAAAGAAGACAAAATGTCAAAAAAGGAAATGAACTAATTTAAATTGCTGCAAATGATTTAGTCAGAGGGAGCCCATATACTTACTATGGATCTAACCATCCTACTCAATATACTTAAAACAAAATGGTAAGAAAATCAAATTCAGGCAAAAAAATTTAATGTAAAGTTTATATATATATATATATATATATATATATATATATATATATATATATATATATATATATATATTAATTTTAATCTTTACATTTAATCTTTATTTAATCTAAACATTTAATCTTTTTTACTTAGTTCTATAAATGTGTTTTTTTGTTGATTTTGGATTTTAATTGTTCTCTTACTCTTATGTTTTTTAATGATATATCCATGATATATATATATATATATATTAGTCTGTGGTTAATTATGGTGGTATATAAAGCAAACAAATACATACTTTTTTTCATTTTTAATCCTGCTTTCGAATTGTATTTTACTTTGTTTTGCTTATTTTAAGAAGTGAAGAAATTTTTCCGTCTCTGGATAAGAACATGTAACAAATAATGAATAAATAAATGTGCTATGCTACACTACATGCTCTATTCTTCTCATGAATATACCCACTTGGAAATTCTTGATTGTACTTACAGTTTTTAAACTTCTTCCAAAAATTAGTTTTGATGAGAGAGCTTTGCACCAATTAAAAAACAAAAAAATTTCAAATTCAAAAATTTCAAAACAATTTTTTTTACTTTGCCTTTTATTTCCAAGTTTTATCTTAAAAACTTTTATTGTTTGGCCTATTTACATAAGAGATCATTCGCACATTATGGAAATGATTTTAAAATTTGTTTCATTAAACTGAAATTTATAATAAAAATCATCAGCTACTTTTGTTTTTTAATATTTTTACCAGAAAATAAAAAAAAGAAACTTTTATTTAAAAAAAATGGTTTCTAAAATTGATAAATTGTTGAAAGGCTATACAAATGCACTTTCTGAGGAAAATTATTCCAATCAACAAATTGTAAAAGTCTGTAAAAATCGCGGTTACCTTATTTCAAAAAGAAAGGAATTCATAACATACTGAATTATAAAGGCAAACTATGGTTAGTCTATTAGATTTTTAAGTCTAAATTTAACATACTTTTGCGAAACAAATTAAAGAAAAGCTAACTACAGAAAACTATATGAAAATCATTTAGCTGTAGATAGAATTATCAGATAGTTTGTTAGATAGAGTTAGCAGATAGATAAGTTTGTCGTGACAATAGATTGAGAAGTTTTCTATACTTCAATCGAAGAAAATTATCATAAAAAATAGTAACATCATTCTAAAGGTTTCGTGATTGAGGTAGGATATTTCTAGACGACCTTAAGACTGAAAACAAATTACAAGTAATACTGAAGTAAATTCACGGTATAATCAAAAAATGAATATTAGAGCAAATATTTGATCAAAACAATCCAGTTTTAAATGGGGAAAACACTGTCAAAGTAAAACCGCATATGTACATAGCCTCGAGTGACATTTCAAAAATGACCGTCGCAGGTATTATAATGAAATAATCAGAAACTGGAATGATTTACCACTTGCGGGAATACCTGTTTAGTTCCCTGATGGTTTTTCAAAATGATTTTTGGCGCATTTCATTGATTAAAAAGTGCTTTAGGAAACTGAAGTACACATAAACTTTCAGAACTTTGCAAAACCACTCAAAAGAAAGAGCATAAAACTAACTTAACCATTTTGAAAAAATTCTTCATTCATGGAAAACTGGAAACAGAGCTACAATAAAAAAACTAAAGCTATTGAAAAAAAGAAAATAAGCCCAAAAATACAGTATTGATGAATGGAAAATTTACAGCAAAACAATTTCCATGAAGCGCAGACGATTACCTCTCTCTTTCTTTCCACCTTCCCCCCCCCCTCTCGCTTTTTCTTTCTGAGTTACATCCACGAACATTTTTAAATAATCCTTATATAAATAATAGATAATAATGAAAACAACTTTTTCTTACCAATTTCCTTCATATGAAATTCGTCATATGAATCAAAATAGAAATAAAAACACCAGTAGAGTAAACACAGAAATATGCGTAGATATTTGATTTCTTAAAAATGTTTTTATCAATTTATAATATAGGAATTGCACAGTAAAAAAGAATTATTGGTATAATTTTTACTCCATTTTCTATTCATCATTATATAATAAGCTTTGAAATCTATACACGTTTTGAAATCCATTCAGTATGGTGGAACTTCATACAATAAAATTCAAAGTAACGTAAAATGTTTGCTCTGATATTTTCCTCAAAACTCTATTGTCAAAATACATAAAAATTGCATTTTATTTTGTACTTAATCTTTCTTGAAAAAATAATGTATGTACTGGCTCATTAGTCCTAATTATTTGCTTATTATTGTTATTGCTGAAAACTGTATTGAAATAATTTAAGTTTATTTCAAATAAATATTGGCGATTATACAATTCTACTTCTATTTTTCGAATATTTTCTTCTAATATCTATTTTTTAAAAGTTTAAAACATTTAATGAAATCATGTTAAAGTGTTTTAACTACAGCAGCGAAACTATTCTTATATTAAGCAACAAATTTGAAACTTTTTATAAACTTGTCCCCTAGATGTTATTTTCTTTTTTAATTATAAGTACAATAAGCTTTATTCTCATTGAATGTAAAGGATTTAAAGTCAAAATATAACTATACAATCTCAACCAAAATTAGAATTATATCCACATTTCAATATTTGGAAAAATGCAGGATATTAACAATGTTAAGGAAAAAATAAATATAAGTAAGGCACCTTCAATATAAGTTGCCTTTATTTATTTATTTTTTTCGAATACTTTTTTCATAGAGCATAATAAGACAATTTTATTTTCTTTCAATGTCTTGCCTTCAAATCTTTAAAAATAAACCAAAAATGTTATTGTGTATTTTGAAAATGAAGTTTATAAGTTTTGGTAGGCAAAACAAGAAGAATTAAGTACAGTTGAATTTATACAGCACTTTTAGACTTCATTTTGTTTTCAATACAAGGGAAAAAATTTCTATCAATTTTAATTTTAATTTATTTTAATTTTAAAAAAAATCAGAATAGTTATTAACTTATACTAAAACCCTCCAAAAATAAATAGCTGAAATAAGAAAAATAACTTTTATGTTCATATGCCCATCACTTTAATTCTTAAGCGCTTTTCATTCAAACAGAATTAAAATATCGTAATAAAATAAGAATATTTTTAAGACCCTTGCCTTCAACACATAATTTAAAAACCATTTATTTATTAAATAATTTGTTAGTTTTTTTCCCCCATCATCTTGATTAGTTAAATAGTATACTAATACAAGTGAAAATTTCAGTTAAACCAAAACCAGGATTCATTTTCACACCATCCACTGAATTTTTAGGTTGTGTAAAAATAAAACTAATAAAACCTTTCATATTCGATTATATTTTCTTTCATTTCAATCAGAATAATTAGTTTTTTTTTAAGGTTTTAAAAGCAAATAAGAGCTTTAAGAAAAATCACTTTATTTTTACTTTATTTATTTATTTATTTCTGAATTAATTTGTTCTTTTATTAAATCATAGGGCTACAATAGTAGTGATTATTGTTTCCCTTGTTGAAGTGATACATGATAAATCACTGGAAATTTAACATTCAAAAGAGAAAAAAAAAAACAATATGCTTTCATCTAGATCCCAATAACCTCAAAATTATTGGATTCAATACTAAGTGTGTGTGTGTGTGTGTGTGTGTGTGTGATAAAGATAGAGAAAAAGTCAGAGAAAGAGTGAGTATGTATGATGGTGTGAGTGCTGTGTGTGTGTGTGTGTGTGTGTGTGTGTGTGTGTGTGTGTGTGTGTGTGTAATTTATTTTGGTAAATATTTTTATTATTATAGATGTTTTTCAATTGATAACAATTTTTTTTCTTCAGTTCTCCAGCTCAAATGGAAAGATATTTTAGCCTACTAAAATCAAATGGCAAAAAGCATTATTTCCCGTTATTATTGTTAAATAATGATTTCAAATACTGTAAGTTAATTGGATAGTTTTAATCATTATACGATCTTGTGGGTGGGTAGGGTTATAAAATCTTCTGGCTATTTTTTCACTTTTTAGCATGTATTGTGAAATATAATTGTAGTAACATCTGATACTTTGCATCAATAGATGACACAAATAATATATTCTTCCTAAATCTTTGACAAATATAACTTTTTCTGAAGTAGTCTGATTTTCTAAAGGGTTTTAAATATATTATGTTTAATTACGGTTTTAAAATTTGACTTTAACATATATATTATTAAAATTTCTTCTATAAAATGAGTCTAACTTCTCACACCTAAATTTTTTTCTGTATATGTTAGATAATTAAATCGTTACAACCTTGAATTTTTAAAATATTTTCAAGCAAATAAATAAAAATAATTGCTTCTCAAAACAGAACAGACCGATCAAACTTTCGAACTTTTGAATACAGTTATTCAAAAATCTAAATTAGATCGTTGCTCATTCCCAGAAAGATTTTGTTAAATTAGATTATAAAATTAACCACTGTAAATGTTTTAAGCTTTAATCAAAATATAAAGCATTAAGAATTCCTGTTTTTCACAGAATTATTTTCTAAATTTTTTCACATTAAAGATTTACATTTAAATCAGTATAATTTTGTTAAAATTTATTTCATGTGACTGAAACTGAGAAAGGTAAAAAGAAAAAAAAGAAACGTAATAAAAAGTTTTAAGGGGGCTGTTATTTTTAATAAAAAAAATTAGTAAAGAAGTTTCAAATGAATTTATTTCACATCTCTTATCTTTAAATTAGTACAGCATTTTTCTTCCTTTAGTATAAATTTTGAGAAAATTCCTTACCTATTCTATTTGCTACCCTTTCATTAATAATTAGCTTCATATTTGAGAAAAACCATCCTTTAATTAATGATTTTTTTCATATGTGCGAATATCTAAATCCTATGCAAAGGGTACTTCGGAAAACTATTATGGAAGTTTAGTAGAAATTACGAAATTCAAAATGAAGAAAAACTTCCATAAACGTTTTTTTAAACTTAACTATCCTCCAATCTCTACAATAGAGAATAATTTTAAAAATAAATCCACTTAATTACTATAAGGTTATGTACATATTAAAATATTCTAAGAAATAATGCACTCTTATGTAAGATTTTAGTCTGAAGTATTCCTTCCATAAATGTGATAATGTTTTTTTTAAAAAAATAAGTTTGTAATTTTTTTATATGTCATATTATAAATTTTCATCTCTTTTTAAGCAGTTAGGATTACATCTGAAGTTACCTTATCTAAGAACTGCAAAACTCAAAAAGAATTATTATTCATGTACAAAATTCATACATTCCTTAATATTCCACTTTTCTAAGAAAGTAATAATTTGTCAAAAATTGAGTTTTTCTTTCTCTAAGTTTTTATTCCTACCCAAATAAAAATAAAGAATGAGGTCTAGATACAATGTGGAGAAAATTTCGGATTATTTCAGATAGCTATAGCTAAAGCTTATTTTAGTAAAAAGAATCAATACCTGGAAAAAAAATATTAAGAAAAGAACAATTATGATTCATAGGAATTTTACGTCTTGGTATTTTATCGTATTTTTTCGTATTGAAATACCATGTAGAAACATTTTAAATTACATCAATTTTCTTTGTATTCTTACATATAGAATATAGATAGATTTAACTTAAAGCTATAGAAATAGTTTAACAATCCAAGCAGTGTATTATTTTTTAAAAAAGATTGATTCTACGGTACGAAGATGTATCGGATTAAAAAGTGAAAAATTAATCGTGAATAACCAATAAATGTCATCTTTGCAAGTCAAATAAGAAATTTGATTTCCAACTTTATTCTAACTAATTACATTTTACGTAGTATGAGGATATATCAATAAAAAAGTTTTTCTTAATTCATTCAAAAGCTTTTATATGTTTTCGTTATCTTCATAACCAAGCAAAATTAGAAGATTTTATTTTTCATGCACAATATCTATTTTCTATGTTTTGTAAACATTCCTTGTGAACGAGTTATTGGCATCATTTTATGATTTTTATACTTCTTCCGGTGTTACTCCGGGAGCGAGTGAAACGGACGTAATTCCTCCTCTCTCCCCCTCTCCTCCATGTCCTACTAAAGGGGTGCAAAAAATTCTGTAGGGCAATAGGCCTTAAAGTAGGTCAGGAAGCCCTCACTGTTATTCGGGTTGACATCTGTTCGGGGGAAAAGGGGTAACACCAGATCCAGAAAAAAAAAAGCTGACTTTGGAGTACAGGAGAATCCGTATTTCACCTCCTCTTCCGCCGTCTCAAGATTTTACTTCTGTATCATATATAACCAATGAAAACTCTAGGAAATATTTAAGGTAATGCAGTCTACTTGATGTAGACGGCGTCTTTTCGAATGTAGGACAAATACAAATCTGTCTTGTAAGGGATAACTTCTTTTCGGACTTTCTGATTATTTTGAATATTCGGAACTGAACATCTTGAGATGAAAGGTGATGTACAATTAGCTTTCAATCGTTCAGTAGTTTCCATTTATCGCAATTAACAAAATATGGTAAGGTGCATTTACGTAAAAAATGTATGTCTAAGTTAGTAGATGAAGTAGCATGCATTAAAGTTGTTTCGTTGTAAGTAATATTATTTTTTGATTTTTTAAGTAAATACATTTCTGTGTTAAAATATGTAACTTAAAATGTTAATCTGTATGCTTATATATATATATTATATATATATGGAGATATATATATATATATATATATATATATATATATATATATAATCTTTACCATCTTAATGTCCTTCATCTATTATTTTGTTATTCCATATGAATTTTTTGCTGAAGAATTCATTACAAATAATATCTTATTTAGTAAACTTTATAACTATTTAGAACTGATAATATTGTATTTACTCTAAATTTAAATTGTTATTTTGTTTCATAAGTTTTATCAATTTTACTCTAGATACAGAATTTTTGTAGTAAAAAAAACGCATTCATTTCATGAAAATTTAGTTTTTATGTCTATATGCAATGAGAATTAACTTCCGTTCTTTTTAACTTACCATTTAGTTTTTTTTTTTTTTTTTTTTTTTTGAATACTCTATTACAGAAAACTTCAAGTTTGAAAACTGCATTATAAAATTAATGTGGATATCTAAATAAATTATTCTTAAGTTTCAAAACATTAAATTCATGTTAACTAATAAGAGAACTGTCCGTTTCTTTAAGCAGTCTTGTGCTTCTTGGGAGCTTTACTATCGAAGAATGAAGAAAAATAAGAAATAAAAAATTTTAAACCAAAACTAGATCGCAGTTTTCATTTTTAAAAATCTTGACTGTAAAATAATGTTGATTGTAAAACATAATTAAAAATCCTTCTATTACTTTTTTAAAAAAGATTCCAATATAATGCATTTTCCAGTTTAAAAAAAAATTTCGATTTAATATGAATGATCTATCATAATCATAAAAATAACAAATGTCTTTATTATTATTAATACTTTCATATGTGCGTGCTCAATTGTTATGTAGTATTATATATTATAAATTATCTCTGATTTTTGAAACACGCATATGTTAAGAATGGTTACTGTTCTTTTTATAATGAATTTGTTACAAATGAATCTATTATTAATTGCCAAAATATAGCAAGATTTCTTAGGATATCTTAGTTTATTGCAGGATTGCATGTAATTTAAGAGAAACTGCCTTAACTAATATTTTTATATCTTTTGTAGGTAAGCTTCTGTAAAAATATTTCCAATAAGTGTTTTTTGTTTATTTTGTAAAATATAGACAATATTTTCTTTCATATTAAAATATTTCCATACATCTGATATTTATTACGTAAAATTGTGAATGGAAGTCAATATTCTTCTAGTTTATACATAAAAAAAGGAAAGAAAAGATTCTCAGACTTATTTTTCGTATGTTTCTCCTTTGAATTGTAATAATATTTTTGAATTTGAACAATGTGTTGTGTGTGTCGTTATTTGCTACATTATTCTATTCTTTTTTATTTATTGATTTATTTTGTATCAAGAGATTTTATTTTTTCTTTCTCATCCTTGTAAAATGTTTAAGCCACAATCGATTTCATGTAGACAATAGGAAAATTCTACTTATATAATATTTGTAAGCAGTACATGTATTTGTGAAAAACTTTTTTTTTGCTCTTTTATTTGCATTTCTATATTTTTTTGAGCAAAAATGTCCAACTTTTTGAAAATTCTGTGGTGAATTTTCCAGTGAGAGCAACGCCCGATTTAAAACGGTGAGAAATTTCAGCTGTTCATTTCCGCTTGGATGGCAAGTTGCGCGTAAAATCGCATTTTTCCAGAAAAGAAAATCATCGATGCGTACTGTAAAGAAATATTTTTGCGCAACTTGTGATCAGGGCGTGGAAGACTGGGGGGAAGAGAAATTCGCAAGATCGATGGCCGCGAACCAATCAGGGGCTAAGCTGAAGAAGCGAAAGTGGGTGGGATCTACAAACTGCAGCTCACTGTATTAGTGCTTCGAATGAGAAGCACCCCCACCCTAGTCGTTTTGGCCACTCCTTTCTTCCTGTGTGTCTTGAGATCTCGGAGGCATCTTCAAGTGTATGGGAGGAGGACATCCACACGAACAAAAATTCCTCTGCACTATGTTAATGAGCTCCGGGGCTACTGAATCGGCCGGTCCCCCTTCTTTCGGTGTCCGTTGCGATCTCCTTTGTCGCTGGTTGGCTCTTGGCAAATTGCTGCTATTCACCCGAATTTCAATTTCAGATGGGGCCGAGCTTCAAAACAAATCAACAAAAGAAGAAGCGAACCATGTTAAGTACGTCGTTGGAAGGGGTCTAAAATTATAAGCTACAAATCACTATCGAATGGCTGCAAAAATCACATCCAGGACCGCCAATCTCAATCGATGCTGAATATTTTAGCAGAGTAATCATCTGGACGGAAGGGTCTTGGAGATGATGGTGGTAATGATCGGCGAATGCAAATATTCGGTCAAATCCCATAAACATAAGCCCCAATGAATAGAAGATGAAGTAGCCTCTGCCTTCAAGAGAGATTTCATAGTGCAAAATTAGTCTTCAATACAAAACAAACTGCTGCCACAATCAAAACGGCTCACCCGTTACTAAGATTAGGGCTGAGCCGTAATCGTTATGACACAATAATCTAGAGATTTCACGGTTCTTTAGTTCTGGTTCAGAAATGAAAGAAAAATTCTTCGAGGGAAAGAAAGGGGGTTACTGTTCGGCAAAATATTTTCTGTTTCTCTTAAGGCACTATCTTTTTTATAAAATAGTCACAACGCAGTTATATAATGTTGTAAAAAATAAATTCCACTTGTGTTCCAATCATTTTGTTCATTATTACAAAAGATTTTATCTCGAATTATCATATACTTTGCAGTTTTGATTATCATAAGCATAACTTTATTCACTAGAATTGCACAAAACTTTAAAATCTTGCTACTAAAGAACTGTGAAGCTATAAGGTTTATATGTTCAGAAATAATTATTGCTTTACAGTAATTACGTCCCCTTTATCTGGTGAAGTTCTTCAATAAAGATTTACTTTTAAACTTCCATTCATCGAGGTAGTTCTCGGTTTGAAAAAGTTAAAAAAAAAAATTTATAAATGCGCACCTTCGAAATATCTTCATTTGGCATAGTACAAATTTCTCTCATATGCAGAATAGTTTGGTTTCTAGCATGATACTTGAATAACAGAGCTATGTAATACACTTGTGTTTTATTTGCAGCCCTAACTTTCATACAAAGAAAAAAAATCAGTCTTCAGAATTTAAAAAATTTTATACAGCACCCTTGAACTGTAATAAAGTTTATAAAAGTATTATATAATTAATGTGATTCATTAACAATTATTTATCACTTTTGTCCATAAATATTGCAAAAAATTTTAGCGTATCCAATTAAACACTGTTATTACCCATTTCTGAATTTCATATATATTTTTATTAACTAAGCTAAGCCAACTACTCATCGTAAGCCTTTCGAGATTGAAGGTCCCTACCGTTAATACTTGTATGAGTTGTAGAAGCTCTGAGCAATCTCGAGATACACAATAAAATTTATATTTGACAGTTATTTCAAAAATTATTGGTTTCAGAAATACAACTCCCTAAAAGTTATGTTTCTGCCGTTAAATATAATTATCTTCCTTATATTAAATAAAAAATTTTATATTTCCCCTACAAAATATTAACTTGCACGCCCACTCACATATATGTGTCAAAGCATTTCAAACTAATATTTAAATTCAGAAAAGAGTAATACTGGGGAAAACATAAATGTCTAAATTGTAGTAATAATAAACCAATCGAAAGAAACAGGGATAACGAAGAGTTATTCATAAATTTGAAACCAAAAAAAAAATCAGAAAGAAAGGTTCCTATTATGGACAATTTCTTAAAATCTTTATTTCAGTAGTAAATACTTGAAAATAAATGTAATAGATATTTATTAACGTACTAAATGATTAAAATAAAAATGTTTTATCTAAATAATTATTGTTTAACGAAATTGAAACATAAAACTTTTCTCGCTATGAATTAAAAATTTTGTAAGATATATGTCATATATAAAATGATAACCATTTCCATTCTTATAATAAGTTACACTCATTATATTATACATACTTTCAAAAATACATATTTTAAGAACTAGTCGATAAAATTTTAATTATTTGTATTTAAATTATTTTTGAATCCTCTGCTTGGATCAGGATCTTTTACCAATCATATTTTCTCAAACATTACATGATAAAACATTCGTTTTTAGATTCTTTATATGAAAGATTTAAAAAGACTTATTCATTTCTGGCAAATCGTTCAAACTCTTTCTTTGGAAATATTTTAACAATAAAATATTTATGTTATTCATCTCTTTCTATACTTTGATTTTATATATTTGTATGGTAAATATAAGGCATTGTATAACATTTAGAATGCTCTTTAATAAGTATTAAATCAATTTGTAACTTAAAGCAATTCTAACTGAAAAGTGGATGAATACTTTTGCTAAATTTGAACTAAGATTATTATTCAAAATCAAAAGAATATTTATACTTGATTAAAAGTGTGAATAAAAATTTGGAATTAAATAATTATATGTAATGGTTAAAATTCCAACTGTTGTAAATAATTTTCTTTACATTTTACATTTCTTACAATAGTTTCTTTACATTGTTTCTTTACACATTACTTTCTACATGTTCCACAAAAAGTACGTAACTTTGTTACAGAATCATAATCGGATAAATAAAAATCACCGTTCTAATACCACTACCTGATCAGGGTTATTCTAAATTGACGTAATGATACGCTGAAAAAAAAAAGAAATTTTTTAAAAGCCACAGTTTTAAGACAACATTCCTCCTCCCTTCCAACCTTACACGGACATTTTTAATATTTCTTATTATTGTCTTTCATAAAATTTGGTCATGAATGGTAAGAAAAGTATGTGAATGCATGTTTTCTTTCAAGCTATTTAGCAATGATAGCTAGCAAATAATGCAGAAATTTAAAGGAGTAATTCCTTAAAGTAAAGTTACGAAGATTATGTCTAAAAATTCAAAATTTACTGCGAATTTCTTTTAATATAAGTAATTCTTTTTCTCTTTCATTATGACTAATTCATTTCATGCCATTTTCAGCTAATTCTTTTTATATGATTCTTTGCCAGGTGCGATGGAGTTTTGAAATGAAAAAATATCCTGCACACACAACTCTTCATATGTAATAATAAACTAGAGTATTTAACATTTTTCTTATGCATTGTATATTAAGTATTTTGCTATTATTATATCAATTGTTTTACATTATGTCTCTTATTAATTCCCCAACATTTACATTAAAATCTGTTAAAATTATTTTCATTCCAGAAGCTGTTAATAAGTCAAGTGAATTCATTTATTATGAAATTCTAAATAAAAATCAGTACTCAAATTTGCAGGCTAAATGTCTTCTTTTTTTTTTTTTTTTTTTTTTTGCTCTACCTTTTCAGATGTTACCATTACAAACTTCTTATGATTTTCATTCTTAAGATATTTTTTTGTTGAAAAAAAATTTGGCACATAGGTTTTCAGCCCATTTAAAGATGTACAGTAAAATCTCAATTTGAATATTCTCTTCGAGAATATATTAGCCCATAATATATTTCATTTACTTTTAGAAGAGCATAATTACTTATTTAATATTTCACTCATCTTTTATTAAAGATTTTTGATATAAAAAGTATAACACATGTATTAAATTTTGGCGATATGTTTCATACACTTAACTGTTGATATTAGAATTAAATTTTCAAGGTAGATTTTTTTTCAATATAGTTTTTTGGAAGCTATTTCAAAGAAAGAAAAGGAGAATTTATTTCTTATTTTTCAAGACTTTACAATATTCTTTTCGAAAGATAAGTTGTAATCTAAATTATAAATTTCCCTCTCTCCTTTAATGTGAAATAAATACATTTTTAGGATTTTTCGACATTTCGAACAATTGTACATATGGTAAAAATTTCTCATTTTGGGAAAATGAATACAAATGCTCCCACGTTTCCTTATCAGTAAACAACATTATTAGCAAAAGAAATGCTTGGACTTCTATGTACAATTAGATTTAAATCATTGTATAATTTCTAATACTTTTATTTTTCAAAAAAGAGGTCATCTTATTATTTTAATCAAAACCTTTTCTGGTCATTTCAATTTAATTAATCCTCATACTTTAAATTATTTTTATAAGTTATTATAATTTCATTTCAAAACCATGACAAAATGTTAATTCAATGTTTTTTAATCAAAAGAAAAGAAATCTAACAATAAGGAAATTACAAAAATATTAAGAAGACAAACAATTTGAATTAGTTGAGTGCACTCCACATACCCCATTCTATAAAAAATGTGCTCAGAATTCAAAATCATTTTTCTATACTTTTGTCTAATAAGTTCATTAACATTTGGAGTTAGTATTGGAATACTCATAATGCTCATAGTATAAGAATTCAAGATTATGTTTTTTTATTTAAATTGCTTAGTTTTAAATAAATGAAAAAAAGAGCTAACCATATCCAGACATATTTATTACTAAAATTATTATGAATCTTAATCTATCTTACATAACTTACAAAAATTAAGATTTATTTTATTAATGGCAATGCCTGAATTTTGCGGTAATTTTCAAATATACTATACTTTTATTATAAAAACTATGTCCAAATGTTCATGTTTAATACACCATTATCTCAAAATGTATTTCATTCTTGCTTCAATCAGCTTTAATATTTGATGACTGAAATATGTATGTGTAAAAAAGAAATGGGATGATCTTATTTTCCCCTTGAAAACTTGAAATTAAAAGGTACCAAAGGTTTGGAATTTTATTAGCTGAATATTATTAAATTTTTCTTCCGTATTTGGCAATGTTATTTTACACACATTTCACTAAAAATCATATAGGAACAAATCCTTAAGGTACATCCTGCTTCAGATTTAATACCACATACTGCAAATATGAACGGAAAAGAAGCATTCTTTAGCAATTCATAAGAAAACATATGGTAAATACTTAGAGTTATTCTCTCCAACTGCAATTTCACAAGCTGGGTAAAATGTCAATGCATTTTTCACGGTTAAGCGCATAACATAATACAACATGCCATAAATGTCCAAATATTTTCAAAAATATACGAGTATGCTTCTCAAAGTTTACAAACAACTTCTAACCATACCCATCGAGCTTCCTTTGCTACTATACGAACTTTTCTGATTATAATATTTGAGAAGAATTTAATGGATATCAAGAGTTACGTTATTATACAGTAGTAATCCCAAGAATTTTTCAATACATTCAAGGCATAATATATTTCTAAGCGTTCCTGGAGAAATAGTTTCTCACACAAATCAACTCCCATTAAAAATTCCTGAATATTAAATACTAAGAGATATTCCATTCAAACAAAAAATTTTTAAAAAAAATTCACTGTGCGAGTTATCTCCGTTTCTATTTAAACACATTTTCACAAAGTAAAGAATAAAAGCCTTGTTGAGCTTGTGAAAAAAGTATTTCAGAAAAAAAAAATTACTTTTTTAGGGTCGTGAAAAAAAATGTCTTCATAGATCTAGTTGTTTCCTTGTTATTAGGTAAAAATTAAATTAAAATTAATTTTGAAAAATTATGTAAAGTATAAATACTGCAAATGAATCAAAGTAATCAATATGATTTAAAAGCATATTATATAGAAAAATCAAAGAAAATAGAAACTAAATTCTTATATTTTATCTTAGTCAAAGAAAGCATTAATAAATTACCAAAAATTATTGTGTGACAGGAAAACAAGGTCTTATAGTAGAAAATTATTAAATACTTGAGTAAAAGAACACTAACATAGACATGTAAGATATGTTAATCTCAAATTTATGAGTAAATTCTCACTCACGAAAGCTATTAAAACTGGAATAAACCATGAAGAACTAGTTTTTAATTTATTGAAAATCAAGTTTTTGTTTCAATTAGTTTTTAAATATTGATGTTTAATTTTTTATATATACTTTAACTGTGTAATTTGTGAATAAAATAAGGTTAAATTTTAATATTTTATTAAATATCATTATTTTGCATTAATATTAATATTATTTATTATTCTTGATACCATTTCAGTTTACGGAGAAGAACCTAATATTCTATGTTTCTATTTTTAAGAAGAATATTTTTTAAAAAAGTTATTGAATACTTTGAAATCATTCAGAGACAAATTTAGCTTGTTCTCTTACCTCAAAAATCTCTAAACAATTAAATAAAATTATCCTTTTTCTAATTACTTTTTACAATAGAAATTGTTAATACTTTCCATTATTTATGATTTATTACAAACTTTTGTAATCAAAGAACATTAAATGTGTTATTTTAAATCTGTTTTTAACGTGATCTCCCATATTTCTTTCAGCAATAATAATAATCACATGAAAACTAAAAAAGACTAAGCTTTATTTATTCTCAAATTTCTGGAGTAGGAAGAATTGTCATTTTGATTAAGTTTTATTTGTTTGCAAATACTTGTAATTGCAACTTTTATTCTAATTACTTCTGTGAAGTAATAATAACAGAAACTGAACAGTTATTTTGTAATTATCGAATTAAATGTCGAAAGCAAATAATACTCTAAGGATAAGTAAAAAAAAATTATTTGTTTTAAGTGCTTAAATTATCTATAGGATGATATCATCTTTTTTCCTTTTAATGTAAGAAGCGACATGTTTAAGTTTTGTCTAAATGAAAATGTATGCACTTTAGACCATTCAGTAAGTAGAGCATAATAATTTATAAGCATTGATGGAGCAATGTACATAATAAAACATTACAATTTTTAAGAAAATGTATAATTATATTGTTAAGGAAAATTTAAAAATATTGCTTTAAATTTTAAAATATTTTAACTGAAAATTCAGAAATCTTATTTGTGATTGTTAGTAAAACTTCAGAAACTTCCCCCTCATTCTGAAGTATCATTCTGCATCACAATAATTGCCGAGTAACTTTTTGCAATGCAACAGAATCAAAAGGAAGAAAAATGTGCAACATTGACTTATATATATGTATATATATTCTATCCTACTTTCTTACTACAACAGATACAACTGAATGTAACAAACACCCTTTAATGTTATCAGAAACAGATCAAAAAATTTCTTCTCCAGTCATTTCTGAGGCTGGTATGGTTAAACTGGTTTAATTTTTTGGAAGTTGTTTGAACAATGAGGATAATCTACAATAACAAAGATTTGCGATCTTATTAATTTTTATATAAAATGGTATAACATTATCTAAGAATATAATTTATTTTAGTTTTTTTTTTTTTTTTTTTTTTTTTTTTTTTTTTTTTAATTTTTAAAAAAATCTGTAGCATCAAAATATTCCCCTCTAAATATTCACAATAAGAATGAACTTAATTTTAAAAAAAATTAAAATATTTAGAAAATGACTATGCTTAGATTTGATTGGAAAAGGTTTTATCGTTTTTTTAACATATTATTTCTTTTTCAACAATATATTCTTAGCTTTCACTTTCTTGCCCTTTAAATTGAAAAAAGTACTTTGCTGTGTTAGCATTAGGATCTTACATTTCTTCCCTTATCTGGAACAAATATTTTACTTCGAATTGCTGAAAACTTCTTTTATATCAAATGTTCATTTAAATGAATATATCTTTTCCTAATTATTATTCTATGAAACAGCATTAATTCATCATATTTCAACAAATAGTTTTGAAATTTAGTACATAAGTTTAAGAAACAGTGCCAAATGTATTACGTAAACTTTTTTACATTAAAATCATATTTCCTAAATTTCGATTGTTTTGTAACATACAATATAACATTTACTACTCATAAGATAAAAGAAAATTTGTACTTTTTATAGATAGAGATTATATATATTTTATATAATTACTTAAGTAATAGTTTATAATAGATACTTTAACTTATTTTTAAAAAAATAGGAATTAAAAACAAACAATTTGTAATACAGGTAAATAACTATTTTATATTAACTAGTTATTAAATTTCTTTATTTACTATACTTATCATATTTAATTATAATTAATTTATGAGAAGTAAATAGTTTTTGATCATATTAATGCATTAATAAAAAATGCTACTTTTTCTTCTTTTCTGTTTTTCACCTCCAAAGTTACAAGAAACATTTTTGGGAATATTAATAATTTTCTTAATGCTTATTTAACATTTTAACGAAACAAAGTCGAAGAGTTCTCGGTTTTAAATAGAAATTATTCAATTGGTCGCTTTCTCTTATCAACAATTTTCAAATTTTAAAATTATATACAATTACTTACTTTTGAGACTTTCTACTTAATAAACGCGAATGTTCATCACCGTTGGTTTCCCTGGTTGTCAGAGCAAAGTTTCTGTCAGTAAGCTATATTTTAATTGGATATTAGAAATGATAATCACTGGGATTACAGCAGATGCAAGAGAAGGGATAATGGTAAAGAATCTTTATATGCACTTAGCCAACCGACGTTCTTGAGAAACAAATTAAATTTCGAGAAAATTGTTTCCATAATTTCCTCAAAATTTCTTAACTTTTCGTTAAATTTCATTGAGTTTTCAAATATATCTACGTTTCTTTATAGGCTAGTCTGTTTTCAACGGATCTTGATTTAAGTCAAAGAATCTGAACTTGAGAACTAAATTATGATTCATAGATGAAACAAATTGTTTAACTTTTAAAGAGAGTACATACATATTCTATGGTCTTACAGGGAAGATTATGGAGAGCATATATGCTTTATAGACATTTTAATAACGCTAGAAAAGTAATTTGTTCTGTCTGACTTTCATAACGTGCCCTTTTATGCTTCAAAGTAAATGCATTCATTGTAATATCAAAGTTTAATAGACTCGATATTCTAAAAAGTGTAAAAAAAAGCATCTAGTTAGCATAAATTCAAAAGATTGCATTATCTACATCTTTAAAATATTCACTTATTATTCTTATTTTAATATCCAAGCAATTTTAAACTATGATTTTAGATACATTTTAGTGATCAAATTTAAAGTGTGGTTAGCATAACTTATTTGTTTTAAATTTTTGATATTTTAATATCTTATTATGTAGTAATCAAAAAATAAAATATTTTTCGAACAAAATAAAACAAAATATTTTTCTTCGATTTAAACCAATTAAATTAAAGCAAAATTCTCTAAGTATTATTCATCATATATATTCTACTTTATAACAGGTATTCTATCACTCGAATGGATTAAAAGCCAATATAAGAATACAAAAATATTAAATATAGATTATTGTACATAATTTAAAAATAACGCACATTTTATATCAAGCACATAAAAAAATTTAACTACCCGAAGAAAAGTTATTATCAGTAAATTAACTACATATGATGTTTTATATTACTGACACATCATTTTATGTTCAAATATGAAATATAATAGGAAAGCAAAAGTTTATATAGTTATTTTAAATTCAATGTAAAATTTATAAGGGACTATTCCTTTATTAATTACTTAAGACATAGTATTATACTGTATATCAGCTAAAGGGTATTAACAAACGATTAACTAGTATGCTACATACTTGAAAAAAATGGCACCATTTAAATAAAGTTTTAAAGAAGAAACTTCGTGAAAATGGGCAAAGAATCTTAGACTTCTAATCCTGTTACTAAATAGTTTTGTAATATTTTTCTGTAGTTATAAGCCTGCTTGTATCATTTAATTTCTCTTTTTTAATCACACGCTCTTCAAGCGAATGTATGCACTTCAAACAGAGAGAAAGAGAGGCTTATGTTAGCAATAAAGTCTTTTCTGTTCTGTGTTAAATATGAATATTTTATAATAAAATTTTGGAAATTAAAATTTCTGTCCAGTTACTGATTTAAAAAAAAAGATATCTTGTTATTCTAACCAGAATTTTAGAAACAAACGTCTAAAATCTTAAAATATATAATAAGGTTAAATATTTAAATTTAAAAAAAAAATGCTTTTATACTTTTCAGCATACTTTGCATTCTTATGCTCATTACAAGACTACAATTTTATGAAACACTTCAGAAAAAATCTAAAGGTACTTTAATCTAAGTGTATCTTTTTTTTTTCTTATACTACAAAACAAATGGTCTCTTTCTAATATTCTTCGTTTTTTAAACAAAATAGTTGTATCATATCTAACAGTTTTTTTAAGTAATAAGAATTCTGTTGAATGTAACGTTATTCCTAAGTATATCAGACGCATTCATTTCACCTTTATTCTTCCCAAATGTTATAATATATAACTTTTAGAGAGATAACATTATATAAAGAGACATTTACACATTTTATAGTAAATTTATTGCAAAAGTTATAAAATTTAGGTTGAATAAAATAGTTTGCTAAAAAATGTGATTTAACGTCTGATATAGCAAAATTTTACTTATAAAAATAGACTATGTAAAGAAACTTCACACTGAAATATCTATACGTTCTTTTCAAATAAGAAATGCTTTCATACTATTGAGATGGCTTTCTTCAACAGCAACTACAGAAATCAAAGTGCCTTAAGAACTAACCTGACTGGGAAGTCTCTTTCAATATAGTTGTTATGAGCGCTGCAAAAAGCGACCGGTCGACTTTCTTCTCTATACCCAGTGGTCAAGGGTTCGAAACGCCGCCGGCACTCTAAGGCCAATCAACTCTCTCCCCCTCCACTTTGTCGAAAAACATCAAACGCCGAACAATAATTAAAAAAGTTGCTAAAATCCTAAGACTAGATAATTATTAATGTAAGCTAAGTGATTATAAATGTAATAAAATAAAATGTAACTATTAATTACTCTTCTCTAGTAAAATAGCAAAGAATAATTTAAGAATAATAAATTCAATTAGCTATTATTTCAAAAGTGATCTCTCATATTAAAACAAATCCACTGACTCGAACGAAATTGCAATGTCTTGTAGTACTCAAGCATAGATTGTAGTCAAAATAATAAATTAATATTGAAATCTTAAGAAAACAGTGAAACATAATATTCCTTTAGTCAGAGAAAACAACACACATACTACAAAACCCTATATAAAAATTATCTCCATAATATATAGAAATATATTCTGAGTATAAATGTAGTTTGACTGTTTGAATTAAGGTAAAAAATTACAATATGTGATAAATTCAAAATAAATATCTCTTTGAAGCAATGAGATCCTAGGTAAAATTTTCATTATTACTTGTACTACGGGGTTTCATGTAATCAAAAATTGCATTAAAAAATGCTAGAAAAATATTAAAGTCAACATTTTGCCTGGGGATTTCTTAAATCTTATATTAAAAGAAAAATACAAATCATCAAATTATTTATCTATAGAGTATTTTAATAGAATACAATTTCATTAAGATAATTCAACAATCACACATTAAAGTCTACATCTAAATTTCTCGAAATTGAATGATGCAATCAATAAGTGTATTTATAATAAAATTTCATGTCCTTCTTTAACATCCTCTAGTATGATGCCAATTGAGTTTTGAAACTTACAATACTTTAAAAGTCCTCTTTAAAAGCATCAACTTGAAACAATAAATGTATTTTGGAAAACTAGCAAAAGTTAATTAATGAAAATAAGTTCTACCACTCGTAAGTTTGAAGAAAAAAAATATTTTTTCCTTTATTCTGTGATGCAGATTAAAATCTTTTAAAAAGATAAACAGTCAAGATCTAAAAATAGATACTTTCAAACTTAAATATTGATTACAAAACTTAAAGTTTATTCATTAAAAATAATATGAAATCCATCACCGTGTTTTTGAATTATATTCTCAAAGATTACATTCAATAAATTCATTTTTAAATAGAAGCAAATATTTTATATTTAAATACTTATACCGACAAAGAACATTTTTCAATATAGCGGATCTCCGATTTTCAGTATTTTGAAGCGAAACATTAAAACCATTGTTTCTAGTTGTTTTATTTCTTTGACCTTGTACATGTTCTCACATAAAATTAAATTTATTTAAATCTTTATATGAATCAAAAAGTTATTTTTTATTATTAATATGAGAAAATATTAACATTATTCCATCTTCTAAAAAGAAAAATCGTCATTCATAACACAAAAAGCTTCGACATTAAAATATTCATGCTAAATGTTGAAATATAAGGAAAGATTATTCACAATAACTAAAATTTTCATTTTCCTTCAATTAATTGCATGTACACAAACAAATAATATTTTGTTTTCAGTAGTTGTGAAATACTTCTGGGCATTTTATAATGATCTTGGACCAAAAATGCATTTAGTATCTCATACATGTGGTATTTCCTTAACTCTTGATTACATTACGTTTAAAACAGTGAACAATATAAAAAACTCTCAGTCGAATAAAACGAAGTCACTATTTATATATTGTTATGAATGTTTCAGAATAAATAAGAGCAAACAATCAAATACTTAAAATGTGATTTTTGTTTCCCTTGAATATAAATTGGTAAAAAAAGAAAGGTTTTTAAATTATTTCTAGTCTTTTGTACACTTAAGTGTTTACGATCCTTGCAAAAGCAAATTAAAATACTTTTACGAAATCTACATATGGCATTAAATATAAAATGTTCCCTAAAATTGAAACAGATTAATACAGTAAAAAAAAGTAGAGAACTATGCATTTTTAAATAAATATATTGTAAAATTATCGATAGTAAAAAGAAAATTCAAAAATTCTCTTTAGAAGGTACTTAGTTTTAAAAAGTTAGATCGTAATTTTCTGGATATGTAATTCAATTCATTTATGTCATTTTAATAATAAAGCTTATTCTAAAAATATAAAATTTTCAGTGCTTTTTTAATTCCACTTTTCACTTTCCAAGATGAAACTATTGCTTATAGCTTACATAAAAATTATCTCAATATTGGATAAGTTTATTATTTAGATCTCAATTAAAGAATCTTAAATGATCAAAATATTATTCTTGCAGTTATTACAGACTGATTTTAATATTTAAATCAGCCAAGCCAGTTATCAACATCGATTACATCTGTTAATACATTATACTCCTATTCTTTAACAAATAAGAATGCTCGTATCGTAAGAGATCGAAATATCTCTACTTCTATTAATTAAGAAGATGGATGACGTTTTTAAGCTATTCAGTGAGCTTACTATAATTGTAAGCCAAGTGTTAGATACAAGCAATATGCCTCACGCACAACTGTTTCTAATAATAAATTCTACTTTCCGATTCATCTTTCACGTAATTCATGGAGACATGAAAGCTATTTCAATGGATTTATTCAAAGGAAAGACATTCTTTCAATGAACAGAAACTCAAAGAAGTATTTTTATTTAATCCAAGCTTCAAAGTAAAATCTAAAAGTGTTGGAGTTTGTATCATACACGTTGAAATTCTATTTTAAAATCGAATTCATTAAGGATAAACAAGTGTGACTTTCAAAATGGAATTCTACACATGAAGTTATCCAAGGACACTAAGTCATAATTATAAAATTAAGCTAAAATGTAATTTGGGACAAATTATGTGAAATCTTTCTTATTATTTATATTTTTCATTGTCATTATTTATATTTTTTCAGGGAAACTTACTTTAAATTATAAATTTCAGGTTTGTTTTATTTGTTTAATCACACGTTTGCAACTTTTAGTAATAAAAACATGCAAATGTTTATTTAATTTAATTAACTTTAGGCAATAAAATAAACAAAATTAATTTTGGAATAATTACTAAAACATTATGAAATTATGATTGTATTTAAATCAAGTTATCACCGAAGAATATTGTAGGAAGAATTATAGATAGCTGTTTACCAAAAAATATTTTTGTTTACCCGTTGCGCCTTTATAAAAAGACACAGAGGTTTAAAATTAAGCATTGATACATTTTTGAGCCTCTAATAAATTTCCCTTACTCATTTAAACGGAAGTTCATTTCTCAAAGAACCTTTGGTTTATCTAGTAACTAATTAGAGAATTCGTAGTTTAAATTATTTGCATAGTATATTAACAAAGAATTATAAAAATAATAATAAAACTTATTTGCAGAGTATTTTCAAAATTACTATTGTTTTGTTTCTTGGAATTTTGATGAGTATATTGATATTTTCCAACAAAAAAAATTCAGTAAATTATAACTAAGAATTCTTTATAATTTTTAGTAAATAATTTGAAAATAACTGCATAGAGAAAATGTAATAAATATATATATATATAAATATCTTCCAAGAGAATAATAGTAAGATTTTCGAGTATAAATGATTCCTTTTCCACTTTGCTGAAAAATTAAATTGCACAAAAATTGAAATATCTTTGGAAAAGGATGTATATAATAATTCATCTTTTTTTAAAGTGAAGTTTTACTCACAAATTAAAAAAATAAATAGAATAATATATTTATTTTAGATAATGATTATTGAATTAATAAACTTCATTTTCCCTATCTTTATTATATCTCTAAGAAAAGAGAAATAATTTGAAACAATGGCTTTGAAGCATCTGAAATACCATTAGCTACTAAAATTCAATGTAGAAAATAATTTTAAAAAATACATCTCTCCATGTTTAACAATAAAATCACTAAATCAAGATCTTAAATTGTTATTCACAACAGACTTACTGAAGAAAATTCAGGATTAATACAAAATAATTCCAATAAGATGGGTATCGATAAAACATCAAGATACTTAAAAATAGTTATAGATGCTTGTTTATTTCTTAAAACATTCGGAAAGTGGAGCATAGTTTTTGCAATATAATGCAGATCACTCAAAGTAGTAAATAATAAAGCCCAATACATCGTGTTAGGACAAAGAACAAGAGAAGTATATTTAAATTTATATGTTTATCAAAAAATATAATACCATACACTTATAATCACAGGTAAGATTTTTTTTATTTGAATGCACTAAAATAATTAAATGAAATTAATTATTTTGAAATTAATGAAACTAATGAAATTACAGAAATGAAATAAATTAACTTACGAAACTACTAAAAACTCGAGATTTCTCTTTTAATGAGAATGGTGAACTAATGTATTGAGTAAGAAATATATATGAGATAATTGTTTCTATATATGATTTTAAAATAAATATCTGTTATTACAAAATATCAAATCTAAAACACAAATGTGAGCGAAATAATTCTTGATTTTTATTATGAGAGTATTTACTTTATATATATAATTTTTACGATGTAAAACAGTTAACAGGGGTTCAGTTTTATTCAATAATTGTAGGACATATACTGCTTAATGTAAATTGTGCTTAATTCCAAATAATCCTATTTTATATAAGATGTTAGGTACAATAAAAGAGTCATATTGTATGAGATATAATTGAAATGAGTTCCAATTTGATTTCAAATGGATGTGCAATGTCTATTACGACAATAGTGTTTGATTTTTATATGTGTCACTTAGCCAACTGAATATATATATATATATATATATATATATATATATATATATATATATATCTGTGTGTGTGTGTGTAAGCATACTTATTCTCAAAGAAAAATGACAAGCGATATTTCGAAAAAATTACTGTTAGTTCGGAAATTTTGGAAAATCGGACCATATATTCACGTACTTGATGTAAAAATCTGTTTCTTATTACACTGATATCAAGACATCAGAAAAAATTCAAACTCGTAGCTTTGCAAACCAATTATTTTACTAGCAGTTATGAAAAAAAATTATATTCTAGAAATGTAGAATAACCTTAAAATCATACATAGTATATGTTAATTTAATATGCAATTTAAAATAAAAAAAATTATTACTTTATGTTAATTAACTAATCTGTAAAAATAATAACGAAATCGAAGCGCTTAGTTCATATCTGACTTTTCTAAGATATAAGTCCATCATCATGATATTCATATAGGGTGATACTCTGAAGTGCTCAAAAATTATTTTGTTGCTGAATTTTAATGTGAAATGTCTTTCAAATTAACAACTTCATATTATATATATAAAT
>BMAW01027786.1:1512604-1539326 GCA_019974015.1 Nephila pilipes
ACATATATATATATATATATATATATATATATATATATATATATTAGCTGGAAGATTGTTTATCGTTTAAGTATATATTTTCTGAACATTTTAAAATCATGTACATTTCTTTTTCTTTTATCAATTCAATTTTATCAATGCAAGTATATCGAGTCTGGAATGAAAGATATTTAAATTATTTTTATTTATTTAATAAATATGTAGAATCTTATGAAATATGCTTCTTCACTTATTATAACAAAAAGAAACCTATTTACTTAATATTTACAAATATTTTTTACCTTTCTTTTAAGGTTTCATTTTACTGTGCCGTTATCTACTTCCCTACATAATACGGAATAAAATGTGCCTTAGAAACATATGCCTATTGAAAATGAGAAAGATATCTGATAACAGATGTACTCTTCATGATTTGGTGATTAATTGTCATTACAATTTAAATTAAGGAGATTATTTTAGAGGTTAAAATCAATATACCAAAAAATTTTGTCTAATAGGAAGCTCCAAAACTCGCAATTCGTAAGCTGAAAATAATCCTGATGTCATGTACTGCTATTTGAATATTTAATGATTATGACATCAAAATGTAATGTCTTTTCAAAGGAATTTCATAACCTTTGGCAAATTATCCGATAAAGTTTGGATTATTGAAGAGATTATGTAAGAGAAATTCCCTATGCTTTTTAATAAAACATGCTTAATAAATAATTCCATTCTTAAAAATGTACTACTGCTTAAAGTGAAAATATTTTACAGTTCTAAGTAATTAATATTTGTAAGAGCTATTTGAAACTCTTGAGCCTTAATTTTTCTTGGAGACTTTAAGTTAGATTTAGTCTTTGTTGCGTAGGAAAAAGCATATAATGTATTATTATATTCCCCAGAAAGCATTCAATACACAGCGACAATATATTTTAATCTAAAAAATTTTATATTTTATAAATGGTACTCTATCAATGTTATATCTTCTACATACAGAAATTTATATTACAACTAATACATATATGAATTTGGTATCTAAATGCTAAGTGTTTTTCAAATGAAAATGATCCTTTTAATCATTTTTAAAATTTATCGGATTAACGATATGTACTAAATTTTAAATTCCTCTCTACATTTTTTTTAAAAAATTAAATTATAAAAGATAAAATGTTTTCTATGCACCAATTTACATTATTTTTAGATATAGGACTAAATCATTTACAATGATGAATGGGAAATACATTATACTTTGCTATAATTTATTAATCAATAAAACAATACATATTTCCTGTCCTATCAATCAAAACTCATAATGATGAATTTCAAGACTACCTTCAAGAAATCACAATTATGCTTTTTCTCAAACAAACAATTTAAAACCATTAAAAGTTACAAATCTTGTAACTTAGCTGTATATAGTGTTTTGAAACCACACAATAAAGTGTAATTAAGCAATTGATAATTCGTCCTTTAAATGTTTAAGCATTTCTTTGAAAATGGCTTGCAATAAAATACAAGTACATGAAATGTAAGGAATTTTACTAAAGTGAAACTAAAAATATCGTTTTTCAACAGTAGAAATATTATTTTGCTGTTAATATATAAGAACTTAATTTGTCCATACACATTCTAGAATATGCTGAATGTCAAACTCACGTTAAATGATTTTATATGTTACGAATATCTCGAAAATTAGTAAATCAAAAGTGACCTGCAATTTAAGATGTAGAAACAAGATGAACGAGTGGTGTGCAAATGAAATTCGAAAAATTAGTTATTTTTCTAAATTTAAATTGAAGTAACTCTAAGCAAAATATACCTAAACCTACAAAGGTGGTAGATGAAATTCAACTTAAGGTCTATTCTTCTTTAGAAAGTGCTACAATACAAAATATCAATATGTTCTTCAAGTAAAATTCGTACAAAGCTACTAAGATGATTTTTAAATGGTGGTAGTTAGAATTCAACTAGGTGTCTATTCCTCTTTGGAAAGTCGTGCAATTTCACTCCATTAATTTCTTCTCCTTATCGCGCCTAAGAACGTAGTTATAAATTAACAAAAAGCAATGTTCAGATATTTCAATACATTTATAAATAACTTTAAGAAGTAAACTTGAGTTCGTTTGAAAAAAGTAAAATCGATGTAACAGTTTAAGGTTACTTCGAAATTGTAAAATTTAAATTAAGAAACAATTTCCCAGTTATTTAGAGAATAATTTTAGTTTAATTATTGTAATTTTAATAGACAATTATTGTAATATTTGTAAGTGCGTTTGTATTTTCAGTTGAAAACCTGACTGAGTTCTTAAACCTTATTTTTCAAATTTGTTTTTGAACTGAATTAATAGACTGAGTCAAAGTTTATACACTTTGATTTAGGAGACACGGTACCAAAAAATCATCCAAATAACACATTTTTACTAGCTAATTTAAGAGCTTAACATCCTCTAAATATGCCAGCACAAATTTAGAGTCATGTTTTGGTTTCTTAAGAAGTTATATAAGAAACCAATGAGTTTTACCAGCCAAAAGCTTATATCCAGTATGAAGGGAAAGTAAATACAAATTCTATGTTCTTTTCAGAAATTGTCTGCTCAAGCTACAAGATTATCTTCAGAAAAATACTAATTATTATGCTTTTCTCTTCTCTAGAATTAAAATAAAAGTGAAGTGGTAGGAATCATGATTATTTCTATTTGTTGCTTGTTCGTCTCGCTTTTAGTACGTCCTTTTTATCACAATCAATTTCAGAGTAGTTTTGTATCAAGTTTGCTTCGATTTTTAAACATTATTGTAGGTAATTTATATACTACAAATTATTATTAATCATTAGTTCTTATTTAATAATGCCAAGACCTAGTTTCTGAAAAAACTAAGGCAACGAAATGATAATGCAATGATTCGAATCAAAAAATTGGAATGAAGACTAAATTTTATAAACCCTGAAGTTTGTAAAAAGTGTTCAGCGTTAGGAAATATCTTTAATCATGTGGAAGATAACGAAATGAAACCCGAGTCTCTACCGTACGTACTAATTGATGTCCCAGTTACGAAAAAATTACTCAAAATAATACATGTAGAACTTACAAAAGCTCTTAAACTCTAAGGGAACTAACTGTTGCATTTGGAAGAAAATTTGACTTTTCTCATAAAGTGATGTAAAAAGTGATAAAAAAATTTTGTGATAAATGAGGAAATGCTATATATAAATACGGCAACTACATCTAAAAAATTAGCCTAGCATTCCAGTTCATATACTAATTCATTTAAAATTAAAATACAAGTTTTACAAACTTTCAGAAATTTTGGAAGAGATTATTCAACTCTTAAGAAATTCTGCATGTAACAGAACTATAAGAATCTAGCAGAACTTTCAATATGTACAAAAAGATGCAGTGCATAGCTACCTCCAGGGCACCGGAAATCAGTTGATGGACTACAGAGTTAGCATAAAAGAGAATTTGAAAGCAAAGAAAAAAAAATGTAGCTTTATTATAGATATATTCAAAGATTGTACGAGACTGACTAGAAGGCACTCATCCTAGATTGGTGTTGTTTGTGTCATTGATATTCTTAATGGGTATGTTGTGGACTTTGTATTACGTCGAAATATTGTCCGGAATACGAAGTCACAAAAAGGGATTTACTTAAGGATTCTGAGGATTTTCCCTACTGGTATGAAGGCCACATGACATTGAGCAATGTACATCAATGGCATGAAAGTCCTCGTCTCTGGATTTGGTTAAATGGAAATATTAGAAGATAATATCAACAAAAAAGGAGAAAGAAAGTTTTATGTAATTTAAACTATGTAGAAAATCAAATTATCACGTAAATGATTAGAAAAATCATGAACCTGAAATGAATGGGTCATGTACATGATTGAATACTTATAATTTTTAAGTATGAACCATACCGAGAAACAACTATAAAATTGAAATCAGATTTTTTTAACATCCTAATTAATTTATTATATTTATATTAATTATTTAATTGAATTTTGCCTGCATTTTTTACTTAATGTGTGTATGTATTTTAGAAAAAAAACCAATGTCATATTACATTTTTGTACGTTCACGACTTATTTAAAAATTCTTAATTTTCCTTTTTGTTTGAACTAGAATAAGTACTTTGAATGAATGATGTATCTAATAAGCATAGAACTGCGGATAAATTTAACATCAGAGTCATACAATTATTTTTAAAAATTGGGAAGAGGAAAAACTGTAAATTTTGAATATTTTTTTTAATTTTGTGCATTCTTATATTCTTATTTGATGGTAAGGCATTTATCTAAGGGTTTTTTGAATAATGAGATGAGGCTTGAATTCCTTATTCCGAATAATATGTTCAGTAAAACTATGGATTTAATTTAATCTAAGTTTTGTAATTAATTTTTAAAAAAATTATGAAAGCTAAAATGTCTTAGTTTTAGTGATTTTTTCTGAGAAATTCGAGATAAAAATGTATTGAAAATTAAGTATTGACACTAAGAAAAATTCCAAGAAGATTTATATGTAGAATATTATGATAGTCTTGGAGAGAGAGAAAATTAGATATAAATATTGATATTTAAAAACTCCTTATAAAATGATTTGAAAATGTTTAAGCTTTTAAAAATTTTAATTTTAAAAAAATTTATTTAATTCAATTTTTTTTTAAATACAAATATTTTAATTCAAGTGGCCTATAATATGATAAAATCTTAATCATGGTATAAAAAAATTGGGAACTGGGCACTGTGTAACCTTATACTAGATCATGTTGAATTGATTGAAAAAGTGTTCTTTAATGTTTCACGTGGAATAGACACAAAGACTATAGGCGACGGGCCTCGTAATTTTGAACCTCGGTCAAGTGACAAGGTCACCAATTGGGCTAATTCATGTTAAAAAGTAAGAGCTTGTTTTTTTAATTCTCTATATTTTATTTCTAGGGCAATTATGTGCATATAATAAGACGAAATTGCAAATGAGATTTTAGCATACGCACACACACACACACACACACACACACACATATATATATATATATATATATATATATAGTGTGTGTGTGTTTGCCTGCTTGCATATATAAAAGTAAACTAGACTTATTTATAAGAAAGAAACTATTTGAATGAAACAAATGTTATGTCATTTTTTTCTATATCTGGAATACCTCATTTTATCCTAAGATCTAAAGGAAAAGTGGGATATAAAATGAATTTCTTGAATTTCTTCTAAACCTATTTAATTTTTTAAGGATTTATTCATTCTTTTTAAAATAAAATTGTAAAAATTAATAAAACAAAATTTTATTTGGTCTCTCACGAAACCTTTTGAACTAAGTCTTTCGTCCTGGAAAAAGTTAAAATTAATTTAATATTATTAAAACAGAGTATAACAAAAACATAATAGTGAGGTTTTATTTGACGATGCTTATCACAGTAAAAATAATTCATATATCTTAGACAAATAAGCTGATATGACAGTAAATATTTTAATATCTCATCGCATTTGGATTTTTTCATGCTTACTTTTTCATAAAATTTCATTATATTACGATTCTGAAATTTTGAGCTTTAAGGAGAAATTTGAAACCATCGGAACTACGCAATAAATATTAAGTGAGAAATTCATTCTCTTCAGTCCTCCATGATGTTAATCTGTAATCAGCGGGAACTTCAATAATTCATTGCATTCACTGTTTACTAAGAACAGAGATCTGTCCTTTGGATCGATGGATCTACGTTTGAAACAACTTTACATAGTTCTCTGAATATCTTTGACAGAAACCGTATCTAGAGATTGAATGCAAATTCAATATTTATTTGCTTATCTAATACATTAATTAACATGATGATTTCGCTCTGTTCCAATTTGTTCTGTATCTAGATATCCACTATCAGAGCAAAAACTAAGTTTTTCTTTGTAGCTTGTGGTTCTTTCCCCCTCTTAACAATAATAAATGTAAATAGCAAGCTCGGATATTTTTGATAGTAAATCAAAAAGTAAAAATAAGCCTTTAAAAAAGTAAAAATGAAATGACAAATTATAAAAGGGAGAGAAAATCATTGAATTTCTAGGTTTATAATCATAGTAATTATATGAGGACAGGTAGAAAAGAATGAGAATGCTATTGTCTCAAATTAGATTAAATTGTTTTAAAATAATGTGTAAGAACTTAAGTATATATATATATATATATATATATATATATATATATATATATATGAAATGAAAGGTCTAATCACAATTCTGACTTCATGAGTGTACTACAGCTATAACTTTTTGCTAATAGCCACTCAAGAGGTTATTGTTATAGTTGGATCACTTTTGGCGTACCAGCTTACTTTTCAATTTTTTATCGTTTGCTTCAATTTTAATTACATTTAGCTCAAATGTATTCAGTTTAACAATTTATTGTTTGCTTTAATTTTAATTACATGTAACTGACATAATATTCTATTTAATAATTCATTGATAGCTTTAATTTTAATTTCATTTAGCTGAAATATATTCAATTTAATAATTTATCGTTTGCTTTAATTTTAATTATATGTAGTTGGTATAGTATTCAATTTAATAATTTATTGTTTTTTTAATTAAATTTAGCTTAAATATATTCAGTTTAATAATTTATCGTTTCCGTTCCTTTTAATATCGGAAAAGTTAGCTATTGTTCATTTCTCGATATTCCATCACTTACTTTAATTCTTATATTTCTTATAAATTCTTATATATTCTTATTCTTATTTAATAGAGTAACTTAATATTCATTATAAAAAAGTGCATCTTGAGTGGCTAAATCTGTTCTTTGCAAAACTTTACATAGAACTTTTTTCTTTATTTAATAATTATTATTAATAAAATATTTCCCGATTTCAATAAATTTAAAAATATGGATAAAGAAACATAAATTTCATAAATAGAAATTTGGAAAATTATTTTAATTTACAGCAAATTTTTTGCATTCTTATCAGAAATTTATGTCATATCCTACCTTAATGAACTATTGAATGTTACTATTAATATCATAATTCCTATTTTCTATCATCGTAAGCTAATTGTCAAAATTTACTTAAGATAAACTACTAAAACAATCATTACATGTTTGGAAAACTAATTTTTTCTCTAGCATTCCTAATTCTGTGTTTATCATTATGTAGAAAAACATAAAATGCGGAATATGTCTAATAAAAAAAGGAAGAAATGCAATGGCACTACTACATTTTATTATTAGTTTTAAAACTCAATAAAAATGGATTAGAAATGATAATAAAAACCTAGTTTTTTGATGAAGTTTTTCACATTTACTTGCGTGTAATTTAAAATAATTATATGTTATTAAGAATAATTCAAATTGTGATATTCTTAGATGTAGAAATTATTAGGATTTAATATTTTGACTATATTTGTAAGAGCTTCAGTTGCATTTTTAGCAGTCGTTTTAAACAACTTGTTTAAAAACGAGGTAAAAAATTCTACTCTTAATTACACTGACATTAACGTAATAATGACTTATACTGAGGAATAACAAAATCCATCTTACAATGTCAAAATCCAGTCAAAATAATCTAAGCAAAGAATATGAAAATAACTCTCTTGTAGGGAATCTTCACACAATTCTAATAAACAAATTTGTGAAAATTTTCGAATTAGATTTTTAATTAATAAATCTCGACAATTTTTATCAGCAACAAAAACACGTGATATTAATAAATCTTAACTGCTATCTTCGTTCTGAATTATAAGATATCTTTTCTCTTATGCGTATTCAACAACTTCTTATAACAATGTTTACATTATGTGTGTGTTCAATAATATATACTATCCAAAAATTCCTCCACACTCAAATATGTATGTATATATATAAGGCACACCCATAAAATATCCGAACAGATTAAGAAAACAAACGGTAAAATAAAAAAAATTTAAAGAATGAATGTACGTTTAGAAAGAGTGACCATGCATTAATCATTTTAGTTTATGGAGAAGACATTGTACCAAAAATTTGCTTTGAGATGGAACAACGTTATAACATTAAATTTTGTTAAAAATTAGGTAAATCTGAAAATGATTCAAACAATATATGTATCAAGTAATATCTTTGTTATCAAGAACACAAGTGCATGAATGATACAACCACTTTAAATGTGGACACGAAAGCAATGAAGATGATCCAAAGATATTGCGTCATTCCACTTCAAAGAATGAGGAAAATGTGGATAAAAAAAATCATTTTTGGATTAAAAAAAAATAAACGTGGAACAACTCTTCAACTTTCAAACATGCTTGAGATAAGCAAAGGAAGCTGTAGATTAATTTTAGTTGAAAATCTGAAAATTAGGAAAGTTTGCACTCTATTAGTACCTCGGATTTTGACACAACAATGAAACGAAAACAGAAAAGCTACGTGTGAAGGTTTTCTGACTACTTTGATACAGGACAACAATTTCTTAAAGTGTATCATAGCGGGAGATTAGACCTGATGTCTGCAATATGACTCAATATGTCAAAAATGACACAGGGCTCAACGGAAAAGACCAATGTCTCACATACAAAAAAAAAAAAAAAGAAAATAAGATAAAAACCCACGGATATCGAAATTAATGGCTGATTGCATATTTTGTTTATGAATGTCTTATTCATCATGAATTTGTCCTTAAAAATCAATCAATTAATCAATATTTTTATAAGGAGGTACCTTTTCGGTTAAGAAACAGGGTAAGGCGAGTTAGGAAAGAACTTTGTGATTCTGGACAATTGTTTCTTTTACACGATATTGCTGGGCCAAATACAACCTTGTCTGTACAAAATCCTTGCTAAGCATTCAATTGCAGAGATAAATCACCCCCTCCCTTCTCCCAACTTATCACCATCTGATTTCTCCCTCCCTTTTTTTCAGATGATTAAAATGGCCACAAAAGAACAGAGATTGAACGACGTCTCTACTATTAAACCAAATGCCACGTGTATTTTGTGAATAATTATTTCCAATGCCTATAAACAGTATTTCAATGACCTGAAGAAACTTTGAAAAAGTTGTATAAACTCTTTGGATAATTATTCTGAGGATAGAATAATGTTTCTAATTTATAAGAAATATTATCCAGTTACTTCATGGACGTACCTTGTTTAAACATTTAGTTATTTTGAACTACATGTGTTTTGAACGTGTATTTTGAATATTTTTAACTAAGCGTTGCTTAATCCAGATTGACGTAAGGCATTCATATTTAGCAATCATGAATAAGCACCTAAGTTAGGGGCTCAAAATTATGGTTTATATAGTTTTGTACTATGACTGGTGGTTTTGAAAAAAGTTGACATCACGATCCTTATTATTCATTTTATGGAATTCATATAATTCTTTTGATCGGATAATGTCAGGACTTCCTAATAAGAAAGCACATATAAATATATTTTATCTCCCTTTTGTTATGTGAATTACCGTTTCTCTAAATGTGCACTGTTAGAGTTGGAATCTTTTCTCCTTTTTTTGAAAAAATGTTTTCAGTTCGAGAAGATCAACGACGGGTGGCGACAAGGCTGGTAATATCCGGAAAACAGCATCTGTTGAATTATAATGTGATTTTTATTTTTTATATTAGGTTTAAAGAACAACGCTTTTATTTATGTAAGATAGGTCTACATTACATAATGCTATCAATCAAACACATCGGGGGGAAAATGTTGAAAAATAAGTCTCTCTCCCTGAACCGCAAAATTTGCGTCATATAAAAACTCGAAAAAGGGGAGACTGTGTCGAACATTTGTGTGGAAAAGAGGATAGCTAAGCCGACAGTATCTGCATATATATATATATATATGCAGATTTTATAAGAGAATTTATCTAAATAATTCAAACACTTCAAGTTTTTGTCAGCGTCATTAAATTTGAAAAAGTCAATGTTTAAACCGATAATAATTTTTATTTTAAGTGACAGTTTTAATATATGTAAGACAAAAATACAAGAAATATTATAAAACTAAGTTAAGAGTAAAATGTCACAATAAGATAAGATATCTCATACAAAGTAAAATGATGTCTTAAAAATTGTAAAGATATTATTTAAATGTTAAGAGTTACTCATAAACAAACTCAGTCTAAACAAAAATGATAAATTTGTAAAATTAAGCTGAACAATGATAAGTTTCAATTTATGCAATAATAATTTTCACTCAATGTAATTCAATAAAGTATTATTTAAAATAATTTTTAAATTAATAGTTGTCATTTCATAGTTTGAAATTTTCAAAGATAAAATCTCTAAAAGGCAAAATCCTAGGAATATAAAAAAATATGAAAATAAAATATAAATTTAAGAAAACCTACTTATCCGAAAGCATAACTCAATCGTCAATCTGTTGGTAAATATTTCTAAGAAATAAAATAAAAATATGAAAAATCATTGATATAAGTGATAAATACAGATCAATTTTTGTGGTAAAATGGAAATACTATACAAAGAAGCATTTCACAAAAACGCTACCTCTGATAATTTTTATTCAATAAAGATTTTCGTCTCAAGGTCGATAACACTAAAGAATTAAAACGCTATAATAACAGTTATCTTTTTAAAGTCTATTGTGACGATTTAATATCCCTGTCTGGGATCGAGAAATGAATATAACTATCGATTTGGATAAACAGTGTTTTAAAATCAAGGATGGCTTGAAATATTCAATGCCGACTCTTTTTTTTTTAATTCAGTTTCGCATGCGTATTGGAATTCTCACGAAGACCAAAATCGTCAAGCTGCTTGCCACTAAAATGTTTTTTATATACATTCAACCCTTTCCACCCCTTGGGATAAAAGGAGTGTGAGAAGTGGGTCATGGGAGTGAATCCTGTTTCCTCCACGTGTCACATTTCCCTCCTTATGGGAGGGAAAACGTATACCTGCAGGAAAACTAAGTTATTTACCCTAGTTTTAGGGGCAAAAAGTAGTTTTTGTAACGTTTTTGTTGAATGATACATACTTCAGCAAAATTACAGAAATGATTATTTTAAGTGTAGATATTAGGAGTTAGGGAGTTTTGCTAATGCTCATATTATATTTGTAACATTTTTATTTTCGCTCGAAATACTTTTGTCAAACATATAAGAGATTCATTCTTAAAAATTATCAAGATTTAATGTAGTATCTAATCAAAATACACTAATTAGAATATTTAAAGCAATTATTGCGTGTTTTACCTTTAAAGGCTCCTAAACAGAGCTGAATATTTATTATAATAGTATACATTAAATAATTTTCAACTTATATTAAATTAATGCAGATATTTTGAAATAAATTATATTTGGAAATATTTGGGAAGAAAAGATTTTCGAAATGCAAAATATTAATACATTTTAGATAACAAATTATGTGAAGTCTGAGGTCGTGATAAATAAAAAAAAACATTTTTCAAAAATTAAGATTCCCTTACAATAAATCTAATTTTGCATTCTTTTTGTAAGCAAGGATAAAAATAATTCTTACATTATAACAATTAAAAGAGAACTGTTTTAAATGTAATAAAATTTATAGAAATTTTTTCGATAAAATTGAATTAATCGTAATTTTTTTGTTCATATTACTAAATGTTTCTTTTTTTTAGTTTTTGCCTTCGCAATTTAAAATGGTGTTATTTAAATCTATAAGATCCTTAAGAAACCATTTTAAATATTTTGTTTCAAGTCATTAAACTATTTCTAAAAAAAAGTCTCAGTTTTTTTAAAATCTACTGGGCTTTTTAAAACCTACTGAATCTACTTATCCAAACATTTAGAGCAATGAAACGAAACATCTTTTGTAATTACAGTCGATCTATTTATTATTTTAAATGAATGATACATTATTAAATGCTCGAAATACAGTCATCGTCAGTATGTCCAAATCAATGATTTTCTAATAAAACAACTTGAAGTATTGAAATTTTGAAACATAGAAACAGCTACTATATACTTAATTTATGTTAATGAACTATACAATGAAACATATTGATTAATCCATTGCTACTATACACTTCTCTTTCATAAATTGGTGATATATAGTTCCTATAACGCATAAGTAATGCTAATAGATCCTAATCGTGTTGAACTACTTAATACAAGCTCATATACATGTATCATAAAGAAAGAGATAGAGATCTATTATTTCTAAATGCTGTTATATTTTCAATAATTTCTTCTTAATCTGGCATTTGATAGCTCAGCACATTTCATATAACGGCACCAATAGAAACGTTCACTATCAGAAATTTGGTCAAATTCGGTAATTTATTGAAATTAACCGACAGGTTGCGGCACAGCATTCCTCGCATTTTTGCGGAACGCTTATCGTTATTGTTAGTTTTAATATCAAAATAGTATTTCTTACTTTTTAGAGGATTACATATCACATCTGCAGAAAATTACAACTGTATACAAACAGTGTATTCTACACTGAAATATTCTCAAAACCCAGCAATTGTTATTCAAGGGCTAATATATCTAAATAAGCATATCATTAGAGTAGCTCATCATATGTTGTTTTAACTATGATTATACTATATTAATTTTCCTTTACGGTATGCTTCCTTTCAATTCAATAATATTCAACTACATTAAAGCTCGATGTTTGAATTTAATTTTGTAGTTGCTAGAATGGTGAAATACTTAATTGGATATTTATATCGTCTGGACAGGTTCAGAATATGCGCAAAAACATAAACTACATGTCCCAATCCCTTAAATTTTTATCTGGAGTGATTTACCTGGGATATCTCCGTTAAAACTGTATTGACACACAATAATCCAGAACAATCACTAATCCAACACCATTGTGGTCCCAAACGTATCTCTTTGAAGAGCGCTTACAGCAATATTCTTAAATCACTGAAAAAGAAGTGATATTAGATCTGTAATAGATTATAACCTAAATAAGTCTTTCTTTGACCACCCTTAAGTATATGGATTTCTTCATGTATTGCTAGGTACTTTCCTTTTTTTCTAAAATGGAAAGTTCCAATTTACTTAACAAAAAATTCTCTGACAAAAAAAAAACATATCGATATTCAGAAATAATTTGTTATGCAATGAAAACTGAAACAAATTCAGTAAATAAATATTTTAGATATAAAGTAGAGTTAGATGCACACACAATTATAAGTATGTTTTTCTACTGATGTGAGTCTTAATGTTAATGAACTAAATTTTAAAAGTCATTTTTAAAATTATGTTTTGTTAGTTACTTTTTCTCGAATTCTATGTAATAGTTTATAGAGTAATAACACATGAAGTATTATAAAGTTTTCAAACATAACTGTCGTAGGACAATTTTAAATGGCCGTCATGTTGCTTTTAAATGTTTATGTTGCTTTTTAAAAAATCAATCATTCAAAAGGACATTTTTAAGATTCTTTCAGGTATGTGTTACATGTATAAAAATTTTTATCCTTATCTTTTATCAATTTATAGTAACTAGTCATGAAAATAAAGTGATTATTAGTAACTATATATTAATTGTGTATATATATATATATATATATATATATATATAAATAAATTTTTTTATATTATATATACTCTCTATATATTATATTAGAAACTGTATTAACTGTATTTTACAAAGTACTAAACTAATTTTCTTCAATTTACTGATAAATTTACAAATGTTTAATCAAAATTTTGAAGTACTGAAGCTCTCTCCTCCCCCTTTCTCTCCCTCGTATTTTTCTTTGAACTGCTATTCTGATCATTTATTTGATAATTTTAATTTTAAAATAACTGAGATGTCTATGGGATAAGGAAAAAGTTTGTTCGGTTGATTTTATTAACGTCGCACTAGAAGCAACACGAGGTCTATTGGCAATGGACCTCGTTATTTTGAATCTCATTCAAGTGACGAGGACAACACCTGAGCTGTTACCCCTTCTCCTAACTTCACCACCACACCAACTGGAGGACTTTGAGTCATGACAGATTTAAGCCCCGGAAACACGGAGTGTCTTTAGTGGTCTCAAGGCTCGAATTTACGACTCGAGGAAAACCACCGGCTGCGAGTCTACTACCATGATCACTAGGCTAACGCGACCACAAGGAAAAAAACTTATTTTATATCTAGTTTATAAATGATACTTACTTTTTTAAAATTAAAAAAAATTAGAAGTCATGTTTTAATATTGAGATATTTGTATACTTATGTTTTTTTATGTGTTTGTGTAAAGAAAATCACATTTATAAACATAAAAAATTATGTGTATGAACAATTAATATTCGATAGCTATATATATATATATATATATATATATATATATATATATATATATATATGGGGGGGTGCGTGCGTGGGTGTGTGTGTATGTGTGTATAAGTCAGGTACTTACTTTTAGATACATCTTACATAAAATATGCTAAATTTTTAAATTATAGAATGCTTATAAACATAACCTTCTGTAAAATGAGCATAATTATAATTTCAAAACTTAAATTTCTTAAGAAAAATTTAAAACTTTAAATTTTGTTGTTGCAATTTCCATTAATTTTTATACAAATACTGTAGAATGCTTAAATTTATGATCGTTTATCACAAAAAAAATGCGTTCATTGAACAGAAAATAATTTCATTTCACGATGTGGAAAATATCACCACAATAGATTAAGTGTGAGTGTTTGTGTCTGTGTCTGTGTGTGGAATTTCCTCAAATTTCTAGTAATACATAGTGCTGATATTTTCCAAATCATGGATTAAATAGATTTGAGTAAATCGCAGAATTCAAAAAAAAAAAAAAAAAAAAAACCTTTGAGAGAAAAACGCAAAAGTAAATATTTTTCTCTACAGCATGGCACTTCTTTGTTAACAGTTTTAAAATTCAATTTTCTATCGTTATGTTTATCAAATTTTCATGAATAATACATCCTGGGGGAAAGTAAAGCGCCCTCTATTTCTTAACCGCAAAATCGATAAACTCAAAATTTGAAGCATTTTAGGATCTTAGTTATACATTAATGAATTTCTAAGTATAGCTGCTGTAATAGTAAAATAAAAATTAATTTGTGCTAAAACTTTAATGCACTTTAATTGCATCATATTAAATCAAATGTCTTAGTGCTGTTGTTTGTAATTAGATTTACTAAGAAATCATTTTTTATTACAATTTAATTACACTTTCTGTTTTGGTCTGCACATTAGAAAGTTGTTGTATCTAATTAATTCATAAAGTTGGTGTGTTTTAAAAGTCTTAAATCATTTTTAAATGTTTTTCATTTAAAATTATATCATTTACAAAAATTGGTCATTCTCACTCACTACTTTTTTTTTATTTCTTATTTCGTTTTAGTGTCTCATATTAATTAATTTTATACAAAAACTGATAATATTTATGCAATTATAGTAATCTTTCGTAAAATAATTTAGGATACATAGGCTAAAAAATAATCTCATTCAATGTTAAAAGAAAAGTTAGAGAAGGGAAATGATTGATAATAATGTGTGTGTTTTAAAATTTAACGGCTTAGACTGGGAGTTATTATCTGAAAGGTAATTCACCATCACAGTAACAAATTACTTAACATTGTCTCTCCCATTTATTACGCTAATTGCAATAAATAAAAACACTAATTACCAACAGTGACAGAATATTAATGATGAGCCTTTAACCTTATTCGCAACAAAATATTGCTTATCTATAAAGAGTTTCATTTTTTAAACTTTCTGTGTCACCTTTCCCTTTCATTCTGTAACTTTTAAAATGCATTTACTAAAATTCTGACGCTTCAAATACTGAAAATTATTTTTAATTATAAAGCTTTTATTTATAAGGTTATAAATATATATTGATTAAAGTATATTATAAACCTAAATTGAAATAAATAAAACAATCTCTTAAAAACAATAAAAAAATATGCAATACAATAAATGATGAACACAGGTTAAGTTAAAATAACTATCGTCATTGTAATCAAAAACCATTAGACAGTGATATTCATCGAAAAATGTAACTGTGTTATAGAGGCCTTTACGGTGAAGTAAGTTTAAAAGTGATCTAATTTTTCATGATATTATAACTCTCATTATCTATTAGCTTATTATTAAATGTAATGATGTACTCTCTCTCTCTCTCTCTTTAAGCACGGAATAGACTGAATGATTGTTCTTATTAACGTCGCACTTAGAAACAGCACGAGTGCTATTGGCAACGAGCCTCGTAATTCTGAACCTCAGTCAAGTAACGAGGAAGACACCTGAGATTGCCCCCCCTTTCTGTTAACATCCACCCCATCCTCAAGTGAGGACTTTGAAGCTCAGCAGATTTCATATGCATCGACCTCGCTACACAACGGGTCTTCAGAGGAATTAAATTTGGAAAATATGAATTACGATATTTTCATATATTTTATATAAAACGCTTTTATTAATATGTATGCATTGCTGATAAATTTGGAGAACTTTAGGGAATAAGAGGTTGTGATAATCTTTTTAATATAAGAAATGTTCTTAAAAAAATTAATTTTTTTTAGAAATTTGTGTTTTATTTATTGTTTAGTTTTTCATACATAAATTTAAGATGAGAAAGAAAATTTTATCAAAAAACTAAAAGGTAGATTAAACAGAATAATCACAATTATGTAAGGATTTTTTTTTTATTTTATTTTATTTTAGTAAGTTAAAAGCTTCCCTCCTTTATTTGTAGTACAGGTTTTTCTTGATGTTTGGCTGCGTTTCAGATATTATTGTTTGCATACATATTTTTTACTTTTTTAACCATACTTCACTTTTTTTTTGCATACATTATTTTTACTTTTTAAACATATTTTTTTTTTTTTTCGTATTTATATTTTTATATTTTATATTTATATTACCTTTTTTTCCCTGTAAGCCAGATTTATGTTTTTCGTCACTACTTTCTTTCAAACTGATTATAAAGTTTTCACATAAGACACAAAAATTTAATTCGTGTAGGTTTAATTACAGTATATAATTTGAAGAATGTAAAATATGTATTAGATGGTACAGTTTCGGCAGCTTTTGGGATCTTACCAATATATATATATATATATATATATAATGATCGCCTTCTTTATTTATCATTATTTATTTTTTGTAGCCGTAAATGTATAGAGTTGTAGGTCAAAAAAAAGTTGTATTCACATCTATGAAACAAAGAAATTTGAGCAGTATGGCGTACTAACTTAGATCTGGGAAGAACTTTCTAATACCCGCTCAGAAAGATAGCTGAATATTTTCATGAATTTAAAATTGAACAATAATGTTTAAGAATTCTTACCATTAACAAATGTAATAACTTTTTCTTAGAAATAAATAAATATAAAAGGCATAGCAGTATATTTCATCTCAACATTCGTACAACTAATTTGCTGGATTACTATGAAAATGATCGTATATTTCCAGTAAAAAAATTACGTCTTAAAAGAGATTTCCTTGACACATAAAACTTTGGTTCCAAACATCAAAAGAATTTCTGACTCTCCGGATGTGGCACAAAAGGATTAACGGAACAAAAATCCTCTCGAAAATAGGGGATGTTTTATCCAGGCCATGACCTACACTGCCTATTCCCCCCTCCCCCTCCAATAATGCATCGTGTAGGGCTAGATTTGCTTTCACAACATTGTGCTTTGGGGGAAGCTTCAAAATTAAAAAGGGGAGGAAGGGGGTTTGCGAGTGCTTACACATCTGTGTCCCGTGTCCTTGGAATTTAATTTTTTAAAACCCTTGTTGTATGTGGAGAGGGGGGAACTTAAAAGTTATGTAAAAAGTAGACCTCCGGTGCCTTTTATATAGATTACCTGCTAAAACTCTCCTTATTATTATTTTTTAATTATTGACTTACACATATTTTTTTTTCAACAGCCCATTACATTTTGTTAAATAGAAATTTTGAAAATATTATTTTGCTAAAAAGAAACCAAAAACCTGTTTATTGACAAAAAGGCATAGACAAGGCAACTAAAATAAATTTTCTTAGTTAATTTAAGCATGTGAAATTTTCAAGTAGGGGACATTCTACCTCAACTATATGATGATGAGTACCTTCAACGATTTATATTCCTTCAAAATTACTACAATACTAGCATTAATTATGTAATGAATAGAAATTCTTTTCATCCCCCCCCCCCCCGGGTTTTTTTTTTTTTTTTCCTTTTTCCTTTATCCTTTCATTTATTCGTGAAATGCGATTTTTTTTATTCATACATTTTTTTCTTCAATGATATACAAATTGATTTCGACTTTTGGATAGTTTTGAAAATAAGTCACTTTTTCAAAAGAAATTAGTTTATAGTATATATATCATTTTTAATCCAGCACTTTTTGGATATTAATAGCTCCAAACATCTGACAACTTATAGCTTTAAAACATACTCTTGACTTATAGCTTTAGTTCTTATGCCAAAAAATAAAAGTAACTTTCACTAAAAATTAATATGAGTGTAAGTATAAATAGGAAACTTTACTTATGGATGAATAAGTTATAAATTAAAATTTACTAATTAATATTTTAAATTAAACACATTTTGAAATATTCAACAGAAATTTTAAGAAAAACATAAAGTAAACTGAAATGGGTATCATAATAATTTCAATAAACAAGAGCAGATTAGTTCTTATTAAATAAATTTGTAAAATCGCCTCAGAACATTTCATTGAGAAATCGATAGCATTCATTATGACATTTAAGATAATTTTCATATGGTATACTGAAAATGAGAGAAACTTAGAAGTACCCGATATAACTATTTTATTTATATTTATACATAAAATAAAGGAAGACTTGTGATTGTATTTGTCTGATATTCAGAAATATTTCATTATTCTTTTTGTTTAAACAAAAAAGCAGCTGCTTTTTCTTATAAAAATAAAAAAAATGCAGGATCTAACTGTTTTCTTTTTCATATGAATCAAAATAGCAATAATTAATAATTTTAATTGAAAACACATACCGATGATTACAGATGAACAATCCGCATTCGCAAAGCTAATTTGCACCCAAAAAAATTCTTATTAGTTCTTCTCTGATTTTTGTTCTTCAATAACTTTGAATGGAAGAAAAATTAATGTGCTATTAATATTAATGATAATCTTTACTAGTGCTTTTCTAGATATAGATAGTCTTTTTTTTTAACATCGAACATCTAACATCATTTTAACATCTTTAACATCTTTTTTTTTGTCATCTTTTTTCTCGAAGACATTGCTTGTCGTTTTATATGTGTTGGATGGCTGTATCACTGATTTTTTTTCTTACTTTTTAGACTTACAAATGTGTAGACCATTTGCTTCATTAAAAATTATCCTAATGTTTCTTTCGTAATATTCACTTTTAATTGCTTAAAAATGCTCTGTAAGTTTGATTCCATAATTTTTTTCTATTGGATCATACAAAAATATAGATGTTACCAAAACATTTCAAATCTAGCGTATTTCTTCTGAGAAAAAGGCACAATATTTAAAATGAAATGCATATCCCTTCTGTTTTATGAAGGAATTTATCCATCATTTTCACATTTGTTGCGAATTTCATTCAGAAGATTATAAAAATACTTTTCCGCAAAATTTCAGAACAGTAAATGACATTTCTAAAAAAGCACTCGCGCCTTTTTTTGCTCTTTTACATATGCATACGAGACTTTCACGACTAAAAGGTACAAATTAAGGATATTAAAATAGAACAATTAATGAATTATTATTTTCAAAATAAATAAATTTACTAAAAGTGCTATAAAATCAATGTTATTTGTTAAACAGATTTAGTTGACACTAAGATAGAGCTTGTTATTTTTAGACGCTCACTCCACTTGAAAGCATATAACTGAATTTGTGGTACAGCTAATGGCCCCAACAGCTATTTTTGGAAATTTTGAGCTACAGGTAGATAAAAATGAGACAAATTTGAGTAATATTTAACGAATAGTAAACAGATTATTTCATATGATGGTGATAAAATTGAGTCTTAATATCTCTAAAATCTAGCAATGAAAGGACTAATCAATCAGATTACTTCTGTGCTTACGCATCATATAGGAAGAAATTTGTAAAGGCCAAAATGGCAATGCGTTTCTTAAGGGGTTTTCGAAAAGTAAAAATACAATACCTCACATTCATTCAAAAAAATTCAGTTCATTAGACATCCATTATAAGTTACTTACTAGTACATACTTTATTTTTCAACATAGTTTCCACAATTGTCCAAATATTTGTTAAGTCTGGTTACAAACCTTTGTATATCACAATCAAAGATGTTTACCATCTTTTGTTGATACCACCAATTTTAACTTCATTTTTAAACTCATCGTCGTTGAAGTTTCATTCATAATTTCTTTTTCTTTAAGTAAAGAAATAAATTAATGTCACTAGGCGCAATATTTAGGCTTCACAGGAGATGGTTCAAAACTTCCCTCTTAAAACTTTTGAATTGTGTTTTGGTTTCAATCTCTGCGAGATCCCGAGCGTCGTCACGAAGCACGCTGACTCCACTTCTCAGCATATACTCATAAAGAGTTGTCCTAGACACTCCTGATAAAATTTTATTTCATTCTTTTTTTAAATGTGAGATGACCTATTTGTCCGAATTGCTTTCTCATTTCTTTGAAAAAAGACATCAGAAATCACAGATGACCTACCTGTTCTTGGTTCTTCACGAACATCCGTCCTACCTCCAGATAAATCACGACACTTTTTCGTTACATTTTGATAATTCATAACGCTTCCATAAGTGGAAGATATTTCTTAGAGAAAATCCGCTAGCCTTTCACCATTTGCGTTCAGAAAATGTATGGTGAAGCGAACTTTAGATTTGGAGGTATTTTGAATCGGTGCAGCCATTCTGAAGGCATTTCACGCGATTCAGATTAAGTACAGGAATGCAAACAATTAAGAGTCGAAAGCTGAGGTTCAAGGTTAAAACTAGTGTTGCCAACGCATTCACAAAAACTTTCTCCTTCCTTTGCTACGTGTTGTATCTTTACTTTTCGAAAACGCTTCGAAACACTTAATATCCTTATGAAAGACGATCTCAAGGAAGATACGAAATTTTCACTTATGTACCTAACTGTATTCTAAAAAGTAAAGAAACTGCAGTTTATCAACGGGAAATTTCAAATTTCAGAGAGCTTAATTTAACATTATTCGAAAAGGAAATTATGAAACTGGAAAAATTAAATTCTGTAAAAAGACTAATGTTGTTATTCTCAAATAAAAAGTAAATGATTGTTTTTAAAATGAAAAACTCGCAACTTCGAAGATTAATAAGTACGATATGTTTAATTAGTATATTTCTTTTTTCCGTACTGAAATATTATCAGGAACAAAATTTTTAATATTCCCAAACGCATTAAAATAAGTTAAAGGGATACTTAATTTAATTTTCATTCCATTTCATTTCTACATACTTTTATGATGATTCTTTACACAGAAATCTTACACTTAAGTTGTAAAGTTATTTTCCTGATTACGAACATATTAAATATTTTTCAGAAATTAAATACTAAAAATTCGCAGTTTTACTTATAGTTTTACAAGTTAATTTTACAGTTTTACAAACTTAGAAGCAGTTTATAAGTCAAGCTCCCTTTCCTTACAAAGTTTTTATTGTCTAATTTTTTCAGTAAATTATTTCTTCGGTAATTAAGATTTTTTCGTGAATAAGCTCTTATTCATTTAAAAAAAATTCAAATTCCTGAACCCAAGTTCTTGTTTGTATAAATAGTCCTTAGATATTAAAGTAATTTCAGGAGCACTTCATGCAAAAATTGTAACTTAGAAAGGTCGTTGATTTCTATTACAGAAATATATGCTTATCCTTCTTTTATTGAAAAAATGCTTAAATAAAGGGTATACATAATTTAGATTAAAAGCAAATTTATTTTTAGAAATTATTACTGGTAAAATAGTGAAAACGCGCCTACTTTGTTTGAAGACGAAATGCATGTTAAATTGAAGATAAACTTTAAATCGATTTTCAAGCCAAATTTTATTCTTGACAACTCAATTCCGTCCAATAAGAAACAAAGCAAGCAACGAGTGAGTGTGTCAAGCTTTACCAAAGAAAATTAAAATATTTTAAAAGAAGAAGAATCCCTGAAGATTATTACAAGTATATAAAATAAATAATAAAAACTGTGCAGTTGTGATTGAAACATGAAAAGGAAAGTTATGGTTGTAAACATATTTTCATGAAGAAATTAGAAATTCAAACTGAGGAGGGATTTAATTGATTGATTATTAACGCCGCAGTTAAAAGCAATACTAGGGCTATTGGCGACAGCACTCGTAATTTTGAGCATCAGTCAAGTGACGAGGACGACACCTGAACACACACCTTTCTCTCCAAATTTCCACACCACTCTAATGGGAGAACTTGGGGCCTCGACAGATTTAACGTGCATCAGACCCGTTACATGGTGGGCCTTAAGTGGCCTCAGGACTCGAAACCACGATTCAACGAGAATAACATTGACCGTGAGTTCGCGATCATGACCACTAGGCTACCGCTGATATTAAGAGGGAAAGAAAGGGAAGATGTATTACTGGGAATTTGTGGTACTGTACGGTTATTAAATTTTAAAATTTTATTCGAAATTCTTAGAATTAGCTAGCAAAGATATTAAATTTTCAAATCTTGTATGTTATTACTAGAATTATTGAAACTTATTTGTTTAAACTTATTAATTACCAATCCTTCGATATTCTATGAAAAATTTATTGTAAAAAATATTTTTGAGATATCTGCACGAGCGCAGATTTTATAATGTACCCTCTAAATAGCGAAGGAATGCAAATCTGCGTGCATTCTTGAACGATCCTCTTTTGCTTAGCACTTGAGCTATCTCCTTATAACTGTGGGAGAAAACGCAGTCTTTATCCTTTACAACCACTAAGCCGGAAGAGATCGGAAATGCATTGGAGCGCACCGTTTCTAGGAGAATAATCGAGCTTTAATTAAAATCCACAAGGATTTTCAGGCATCCCATTTTTGCTATTATATATGCTATCACAAATATATAAGCATTAAATTCCACTTTGTTTAGATTTAATATGGGCAGTCTCTGTGCTAACTCAACATCATAAAGATGTTAGTAAAAATCATAAAATGGGTAGTTTTCTTCAATATATTCTAATACTTCAGATTCTCACATGGTAAACGTCTATTGCATTGGTAACTGTTGTCCTAGAACTGCCGCTTAATTTCAGTATTGTGTATTGAGAACTGTTATCTCTCGATTCTCTCGTATTCTCCCACTTCAATTGGCTGTAAGCCTCATATAAGAATGTCTTTCGCCCTTTCCTCATCTTCTTAGTCTATAAGTAGCACAATGAACAAATATTTCTTAATCGTTTGCTTAAGAAGATGTTTATGTGAAAAAAAATAAAAGGTTTAAATGTAGAATTATAATAACAAAAATGTCCTCGGGACTCAAATAGGGGACTTCTTAGCAAATTAAAATAGAAATATGCGTATGATACAGAAAACAATAGTAATCTGAAAAAAGTGTTTGGACGCATAAGGATGAATGTTCCGTTTAAAAATTTTCTTCTTTTAACATTTCGAGACAAACTCATACACAGTTGCTTTGGTATTGTATAAAAAATTACCATTTGTGATTTAGCGTTACCCCACCTCTACTGTCTCAAAATGAAATATAAAGATATTATTAACAAATCACAATTTTTAAGAGTATCGGGATGTTTGAAAAATATTTAACCAAGTTAAGGTTATATCTAAATATCTATATAAAAGTCAAACTCGTGAAATTTAAATTTGTTGAAAAACTTCTAGATTTCAGAGATCCCTTTTAAATTACCATTAGAAATGATTCCGTACATATACATTAAACCAAAAAATGTTTTTATAAACATTTTTAGAATTCAATATATATATATATATATATATATATAATATATATATATATTATTTATCATAAATTAACTAGTAGTTGTAGAAATAGTAGTATGATGCCCCGGTTTCGCTACTAGTATATATTTGAGCCACCACAAATAAATAGAAATCATATTGTCAAGAGTCAGTACTGAAAATCAAACTAATATTTATCCTACCTTTAAGAATAATTCAAAATCAAAATGCTTATCACGCCTGTGTAGCAAACCTTCAAGCGTAAGCACCAATAAATTAATATTATTAAATGCTATTTATCTTACCGTTCATAACTGGATCCGAGTCATAATTAAACATTTAAGATGGATCCAACTAAATATCATTCGACCAATGATCACTTTACATTATTCGTAGAGTCAAACCTTCCAATCTCTCTCTCTCTGTTACTACAAACCTTACATTAAACTCTTTGTGGCTTATAAATGCTATCTTATCAATATTTTTCTCTTCCCTTTAATCTTTCCATTCAAATTTATGTAAGCCAAGATTCATTCACGAGAAGAGGCTATCAAACCAATTAATATCATATGAAGACCCCAAGAGGTTATTTCAAAGGAAATACGCTTGAGAACCCGTTGTATTATTATTAGTAGAATAATAATAGTAGAGCAATAAAGAAGTAATGCTAGGGGTGGGGTAATGGTGGTAGTAGTAGACAAGGGAAGTGATAGTGGCTTAGTAGTAGTGGCAGCAGCAGTAGCAGCAATAGTAATATTAGCAGTAATAGTAATAAAATCAGAGTATCTCACATATGTCAATATTGACTGAAGGGGAACTGATAAGTGAAATTCAACCAAAAATTCAGTTTTTTTTTTTTTTTTTTTTTTTTTTTTTTTTTTTTTTTTTTTTTTGTCAGTAAATAGCTTAAATTTTTGTCTTTTCAAAGATGTATCAGGCTGTCTTATTTAAGAAAATATTGGAATTTGTCATTTTTTCTTAGAGCACTTCACAATTTGTAGAGCGTTTAAAGAGCTAACGAATGTAAACGAAACCTCCCTCACGACGTGGCACCTCATTTAATTATCTACATATACTATAACCTCTATTTAATTTTTCTTATTTACTTATAATTGTAGAATTAACGACAGTTAAGTTAACTGCAATTGTTTTTTAAAATTTTTAACAGATAATATTGTTCGTTGTGATATTTTTACTTATTTTTTGTGCATCTTGTCTTAGACACAACTTAGGTTACACTATATTTGCTTCCACAAGTCGTATTTTACAGGTCTAAAAGAATTAATTAGATTATTTAGAATACCACAAAGTAAGAGTATATTTAAAAAAACTCACACACAAAAAAGTTGGAAATACAGTTCAAAAAAGTCAACAATCGGTGATATCGAGACTGTTATTTGAATCAAATGATAATTCCTGGACTGAAAGTACCATATCAAACGATTCTTTCCTTCAGTATAATGAATTTGATGAAAATACAGATTATGGATACGAAATTATATAATTTATTGTTTTGATGTATATTTTGGATAAATTTGCTACTTGCAAAAACTATAATTGGGACATATCTGTGAGCGTTAAAAGGAGAATAGTCCTTGAATCAGAATTACATATCTTTTGCGAAAATTGTAATAACTCCTTTGAATTTTTTTAAATTGATAAATTAGAAAATACTTAATCAAAAGTAAATCTACGTGATTTAAACTTGAGGTTTATGTATGCTTTTCGTAGTAACAGGAAAGACCGAACAGCTGGTAGAATTCTGGGTGGAGTGAGGAATTTACCACCACTATGTACAATATTTTCGCATTACATCAATGTTTTGACTTCTGCATTAGAACAAGTATGCACTGAGTAAATGAAAGATGCAAGTGAAAAATGCATATCCTTCAATAACAAAGACAGAGATTTGTGTCTCGCCTTTAATGGTACGTGGCAAAAGCGTGACTATGGTATTGTCAGAGTAAAAAGTGTCGACACAGAAAAAGTAATAGAAGTATCAATTTTGTCTAAATTGCGCAAATGTTTTACAAAAAATCAGGTCAATTCACTTAGATACAGGCACTGCTAATTATGAGTGAATCAAATTGGAGTAGAGAAGTTTGAGATGTCTAAGAGATTTTTGATAGATCATAAACATTGTATGCAGCTCGTTACGTCGAATATCTTGGAAATAGGGATATGAATGCTTTCAAAAACGAATGTCATCGAAAATATATGGTTACAAATATATTAAAAAAATTAAGGTTCATTGGGCGCATTCAGAAGAAAATAGGGTGTTGGTTAGTTGATTTAAAGAATAAGTGTTTTCTGGCAAAAAAAATTTAGCCATGGGGATAAAAACAGGTTAACTAACTATCCTTATGAAGATCCAGATATTTTACGACTTTACCAGAGGAAGTAATGTTTGATTCCTTCAAAAAATGTAGCTGACTGTTTGAGATGAATATTTTTATTTGTTGTCGAGTACATAAAATCCAAATCAGGGACTCTGTCTAGTTGAATCTGAAAGCTGGTGTAGGTTTCCTAGTGCACAAGCAAAAGTCGAAATGTATGACCACACCAAGCTTACGTTTTCTCTCCTACCAATAATGGAAGACATCAAGCCTGTATTTGCAATTTTGGCAAATCCAGAGCAGATAAAAAAAAATGCTTTTTATGGGAAAAAACACAAAATCGTAATGAATTTGTGAAGAGTGTAATCTGGACACGTGTACCAAAAACTGTATTTATGACCCTCAAAACTTTAAAATTTGAGGATTTCGATGTTGTTTCTTGCTTTAACTTAGGAAATACTACAAAATGTCATACTTTATCCAATATTGGAATTCATCTAGGTCATCTATGAGTGAAAAATGAGGGGGGGGGGGATTAGATAAAAAATGCATTATCGACAATGAGTGGAACTACCCAAATAT
>BMAW01027786.1:1539351-1631440 GCA_019974015.1 Nephila pilipes
CAAAAAGGCCAAGCGGAAAGAAATGAGAAAGTAAAAGGAAACTTTGGTGCTCATGAGATAGTGAAGATGATAATCCTTCATACAAAACAGGAGTTTATTAACATGTTGCTTGTTTTGAGAAATCATCAACAGAAAATGAGAGGCATAAAATATAGATATCAGGTGCTGGAACAAAGATGAGCTTTACAATACGAAAATTCCCCGATCCCAGATTCCTGTTGGTATTCCAAAAGAAGTTTCCTCGCTTGGCTGCATTGAATTAAATCAGTTCATAAAATTTATTAATGCAAAAGTTTTTAGCGGGAATTTATAATCTTCCTTGCACATGAATATATATAACCTCTAATATATAGCATTAACTCCTCTTTACTAATCTCATTGAAGGAAAGTAAATAAGAGAAAACACCATCACCAGTATTAGCCTATAAAATGACTCAAATACTTTTCCCAAATATTTCTTTTGTAAGTGTATTAAAATAGGCAACTTATGTGCTAAATTAAATATGCAATATTTGTTAAAGTAGTCATAGGATCAAAGGATTGGCCAACTTTATTCCTAAAATGTACTTTTTTTTCTCTCACATACACACACACACACACATTGAATATTATATATATATATATATATATATATATATATATATATACATTATTACTATTCTAATTTTTTTAGTTTTTTCTTTAACTTGGCTTTCTTTTTAAAAAACTTTCTTGTCTTTTAATACGCTTTTTTTTTTATTTTTATTTTTAGGTTTTAAATATTAAATTTTTTTTTATTATATAAAAAACTTTATATCTGATTTTTGCATAAATATTAATTTTAATATTATTTTTCAAAATATTTAGAGTTTTTTTTATCTGTTAATGTCATTGATTTGTTAGATGGTTATATGTTGTGATTTTGTACACTTGTGTTTCCATACAAATTATTTTAACATATAGTTTTACTTAAAAAGAGTTTACAAAACTTTAACTCCATAAGCAGATACAAAAGTTCTTAAATAAAATTTTCCAATATGGTGTAATGATGATTTTAATCAAGAACACATTTTAAAGCTTATAACTCTTTTAAATTTTTAAAATATTTACTGTGTAATCATTTTTTTACCTGATTGTGTGTGTTCATTTACTTTTGGTGATTAAATGAGGTTTTTTTTTATTATTTCATTTCTTTCTTTTGGTTGAATTTCTGTTTGATGATTGCTTTTTCCGATTTTATACCATTTTATCAGTAAAAGTAATCTTACTGGCTTGATGGTCGGATTCTTCATATACTAGTACAACACTTTACTATATGTCCCGCGTTTAGACATATATTAGAATTCATTGGTTCTATTTTGACTTATCTTTTCTAATACTTTTCTCTTGTGATGCTTCTGTAGTCTTTAGTAAAGTTTGGATATAGAACCATGTAATAAATATTTTCTTTATTGTTTATTTTAATTATTTACATGTTTTTTTATGTATTTTACATATTTTGATATTATATTTTCTTTCAAAGTGTGGTATAATAATACATTATTGTTTGCTTAAAATTTTTTTAGAATAAAATTCTTCTACACAATTCCAGAAACTAGTCCGGAAAAATCATAAAAAACTAGTTTATTAACTATTTAAGGCTACATAGCACCCTAAAATGACAAATTTATCGAAAAAAAAATTTTTGCATTTTCCTAGTAGCCCATACATTTGGGAATTCCAAATTTTAGGGATATTAGCAATACGTAACTGAACGAAGCATACTCATGTTGTTTCTTGCTTTAACTTAGGAAATACTACAAAATGTCATACTCTATCCAATATTGGACTTCCCCTAGGCCCCCCCCGCGTGACAACCGCCGGGCCGCCCGCTTAGATAAAAAATGCATTATCGACAATGAGTGGAACTACCCAAATATCAAAAAAGGCCGCGGAAAGAAATGAGAAAGTAAAAGGGAAACTTGAAGCTCTCATGAGATAAAAGATGATAATCCTTCATACAAAACAGGATTTTATTAACATGTTGCTGTTTTGAGAAAATGGCATCAACAGAAATATGAGGGCATAAAATAAAGGATGCATGGTATTAGGCTCAAAAGATAGGCTTTACAATACGTTATGATTATAATAATTACATTTAGTTTGCTAAAGGTGTATTTACATTGTTAAGATATAATTAATTTAATATTTTATCGTCTGTTTTAATTTTAATATCAAAACTGAATATTTTAGTCCATTTTAATAATCTGTCGTTTGCTCATATTTTAGTATTTGATTTAATAATGGATATTTATGGCAGAATCATCTGTTTTTATTCTTTTTGATGTTAACATTGGCAACTGCTTTGTACCGTATAATGTTTTGCTTGCAAAAATAAAATGTATTTTGAATTTGAAGAAGGTGTTTTTTTTATTGATCGTAATTGCTTATGTGGAGCCTAGGGCTAAGGAATACGCTTACTTTACACTAATTAATATTCATTTTGACTTATTTGGAAGATGATGGCTAGCAATATAAAGAATCCAAGCTTTCATCGCCGAATAAGCTAACTACCAAATTTGAAAGCCTTTTACAACCTGAATGAATCTTTTAAACAAAAATCGTTAGCGCATGTTAAAATGAAATTAGCAATTATTTCAATACATTTCTTAATACAAATTATCATTTTAATCATCAATAAAAGTATCAATCAAATCTTAAAATGTGATTTCCATATGTCAAAGATTTTTTAGGTTCGTGTTCCTTTTTCTGAATATTCTTGGAACTTAAGAGTTTAGTTTCTTAATGACATTTTTATTACGTTACCATACATAGTTTAACCCAGAGATTTGATGAATTTTGAAAATTATTTACTTTAGGCCGTGAAATTGTGTCAAATTTGCTAATTTAAGAGTTAATATGAAATAATAATTATTAATAATAATTTTTCTATAAACTGGTGCGTTAAAGTATATAAATGGTAATAGTTCTAAAGTAGAAAGAAAATGGTGTTCTAAATTATGTAAAACATGTTATTCTAGTTTCCGTAAAAATTTCATAATTGCAACTTATTTGAGAAAATGGTAAATAATATTGGTGAATTTAACATGAGACATAGGGCATTCCCGATCCCCTAAGATCTTCGTTGAGTCTCCAAAAGAAGTTTCCTGCTTGGCTGCATTGAATTAAATCGTCTATAAAATTTACACGCAAAAGTTTTAGTGGAATTTATAATCTTCCTTGCACATAATATATAAGCAACTTAATATATAGTATTAACTCCCTCTTTACTAATCTCATTGAAGGAAAATAAGAGAAAAAAAACACCAATACCAGTATTACCTATAAAACATCAAATATTTTCCTAAATATTTTTTGTAAGTGTGTGTTTAAAAATAGGCAACTTATGCTAAATTAAATATGCAATATTTGTTAAAGTAGCCATAATAGATCAAAGGATACAACTTATTCCTGTAAAATGTACTTTTTTTCTTCACATACACACACACACACACACACACACACATATATATATATATATATATATATATATATATATATATATACATACATTATTCTAATTTTTTTGTTTTTCTTTAACTTGGCTTTCTTTTAAAAATTTTCTGGTTCTTTAATACGTTTTTTTTTTTATTTTTATTTTTAGGTTTTAAATATTAAATTTTTTTAACTATTATATAAAAAAAACTTTATATCTGATTTTTGCATAAATATTAATTTTTAATGATATTTTAAAAATATTTAGAGTTTTTTTTTTATCTGTTAATGTCATTGATTTTGTGTTAGATGGTTATATGTTGTGATTTGTACAATTTGTGTTTCATACAAATTATTTAACATATAGTTTTTACTTAAAAAGAGTTACAAAACTTTTAACTCCATAAGCAGAGCAAAGTTCTTAAATAAATTTTCCAATATGGTGCAATGATGATTTTAATCAAGAACACATTTTAAAAGCTTTATAACTCTTTTAAATTTAAAAATATTTACTAATATGTGTGGATCATTTTTAACGGATTGTGTGTGTGTTCATTTACTATGGATTAAATGAGGGTTTTTTTTTATTATTTCATTTCTTTTCTTTGGTTGAATTTCTGTTTTGATTAGGGATTTCTGCTTTTTTCCGATTTTATACCATTTTGTCATAAAGTAATTCATTGAAGTTTGATGGTCGGATTCTTCATACTAGTACAAACACTTTACTATATGTCCCAAGCCAGACACAGTATTAGAATTACATTATCTCTATTTTTGACTTATCTTTCTTAATACTTTTCTCTTGTGATATGCTTCGTAGGTCTTAGTAAAGCTCTGATATTTTGAACCATGTAATAATATTTTCTTTATTGGTTTTATTTTTAATTATTTACATGTTTATTATGTATTTTTACATATTCTTTGATATTATATTTTCAGCAAAATTTGTATAATAATACATTGTTTGCTTAAAATTTTAGAATAAAATTCTCTACAATAATTCCAGAAACTAGTCCGGAAAATCATAAAAACTAGTTTCATAACTATTTAAGGCTACACAGTACCCTAAAAATGACAAATTTATCGAAAAAAAAATTTTTGCATTTTCCTGTAGCCCATACATTTGGGAATCTTGGCCCCAAATTTTAGATCTATTAACCAATTAGTTTTTAAGATATTTGAAGTTTTCTGAGCATTGTCAGTCACTATTTTTGACAGCTGAGGGGGGCGTGGTTAGTTTCGGTTTCATTTTAAAGCATTTTTCCATTCTTAAATTTAATTAATTACTGATATTTCTTAAATAATATCGATACTTGCAGAGAAGTAGATATTAACTTCAACTTTCACTACTAAAATCATTTATGTTTGTTTATATTTTGAGTTCTTGATGTGCTTATAGTTACTTAGCCAAAATTGATAAGAAAAGGTATTTCTCAAGACCAATATTTATTCTGCATATAATTTTTATAATTTAAAAGCTTTTTTAAATTGTTTAAGTTAAGTTTCTTCTGTTGAGAAAATTCCACGGACAAAACTTTCATAGCTTGAGAAGAGAAGCAACATTTCTAAGAGATGGAGTACTGCTAAAAATGACAATTCTAAATAACTACAAAACTTCAGAAAACAAATGTTTTGAATACGAGTGCTGCAGATAAAAGTATGTTTCAAATTACATTATAGTGGATACTGAATGTTTGTTTACAGATAATTTAAGCAATATTTGTCATATTGCATCTTTAAAACTTTGCTATGGTCAAAGAAATAGATTTGCATATAAAGTGAATGTTGTATGTGTTAATTGTGACCAAACCTAGAGTGAAACATGTTCATAACAATTAATTGATGCTATGTTACATCAAATATCAAATGTTAGCAAGCATCAATTTTTTAATGTTCCATTTGATGTAAATATGAGATTAGTGCAAGGTATGTTAAGTTTGTGACTTGGCTACTCATCGTTGGAAAAATTCTGCGTGCATATGAATTGAAATATAATGTTTAGTAAAACTTTTAAAAGACATTATGAGCCAAAAGTTCTGATTTGACATCTTGTTGGGTCAAATCAGCCGTTGCTTTATATTCGTAAAGATGTCATTGAGGCGTAGGGCTCAAGGAATGATAAAGATATAGTCGGTATTGGAATGTCATATGATGGAAGCTGGTTGACAAGAGAACATACGTCAACGTCAAATATCGGAATAGGATATGTTATCGACTTGCTGACTGGCTTTGTGATAGACTACGAAGTAATGTCAAAGCGACGTGGAGAATGTGAACAGACTAAATTTGAGCTTGGAGAAGAAAGTGCTGAATTTCGTATTTGGTACAAAGGACAACAAAATGTTTGTAGTACAACACATGTCGGATCATCTAGTGCAATGGAAGTAAATGCAGCTGTGAAATTATGGGAAAGATCTGAGAGTATTAGTTTCCGGGACACAATCTTGCTCTTTGACTCTTGGTGTTTTTACCAGTTATCATTAGCACGTGGAAAAAAATCGGGTATTCACAAAGATTGGGTAAAAATAACAATCAACGAAGAATATTTGCCCAAAATCTTGCCTATTTATCAGCGATTAACATCAACTGAATTATTAAGCACATGTGTCAGAGGTTTGACACATAATTCTAATGAAGCATTACATTCGATGATATGGGACAAATATTCCAAAGAAAATACAGCTTCTAGGAGTCGTGTTGATTGCCATGTCGAGTGCAATACCTGAATTTATTGTTGGAACATTAAAAGCTCTAAAAACATTTCAGGATGCTAATTGAATTTGTAACAAGTTTGTCATCAGAACATTTAGTGTACTTTATTCATTGTAGGAGAACCTATTTCAGAAAGAAAAGGAAATTGCAAATTTTAAAGTTGCGCAGAAAAAAATAAAACTTGCTAAATTGCGTCGATTTAAAATTCAGAAAAAATTAGGTGCTATGTACAAACCTGGTAGTTTTTAACTTTTTTTAAACTTTTATTTATATCATTATTATTTTTTATAAGTGTATTGTGCTTTAAAACTTTTGTGAAATTATTATGTTAACTTTAAGCTGAATAATCTGTCGTCGTAACAAATGCTATATCGATATTTTGCAATAACATATTTTGAATAAATAAAAATATTTGCCATAATATTTAATTAAAGTAGTGTTTTCATATATTATATAAGTAGTTAAATAATATATTAAAAATTTAGATCTTTGCAAGCATTATTAGTTTTTGTTTTATGCCTTTAAAAACTTTAAATGCATTTTTCTCAGACTTTTATTTTTGAAGATGTAAGTGTTTTCTAATCCCTAAGGCTTTTTTTCTGTTCAAGATAGAGTCTTGAAATTTTTTATACATACTGAGATATATGTGTTCTATAAAAGTTAGTATGGATTTAGGTCTGGGATCCCTAGTTATTTTTTTAAAAAATGTTAAAGTTAATATTTTAAAAATTTTCCTGTTTTTTCCAGGTTTAGCTAGAAAAATAATTATTAAAAATCAACAAGGGAACAGATTTTTAAATCCATACTAACTTTTGTTTGCAATAATGTATGAAATATAAATCACTCAAAATAATTAAAAAATTTCAAAAATTGTGTATTTTATAAGGGTTTAAAAAAACTTCAAAATTTTTAAATTTTTTTAAATTTTAAAATAAGGACTAGTTAAATTGACTTTTTATTTTCAGAATCAGTTTAATAATATAGTATGAAAACAATACATAAATTACTTTTAATATTACTGTCTCCAAAAAAATTTTTTGAAAAAGAGTACCGTGTAGCCTTAAAAAGTTATTCAAATTAAATTAATTTCTTCATAGCATCTTTAGAGAAAAAGGAAAATTCTCTGATCATTAAAAGAGCCTTAAATTGCAATGCATTAAAAAATATACTTATATTTTAACGCACCTCTTTATTGCACAAACTTTCAAGAATTAAAGAAGGAAACTACTTCATTTTATATGAGAATTAATTAAAACAATTTTTAACTAAAATTGTTCAGTCATTTCAGGCTTATCGGAAAATCGTAAAACTCTTTTCAAAGGTAAAAAAAATAATAGAGGAAATTTCTGAAAGTCAAAACCATTTTAATAACGCACACTACAAGTTGTTTTGAAAAACGAAATAGATAGGGAAAATTTTAAAATTGAAGCCTAATTTTCAGGGTGAAACTTAAAAAAAATTCAGTAAAAAAAAAAGTTAAACCTAAATTATAAATAAATTTAAAAATGTTGCAGACAGTTCTTTAAATATTCAGAAACAAATAAGTGAGCGGTTTAAAATTTACTCTTCAAGTATTTATGATAAAAATAACTCATCATCAAATCCTGATAATTTATTTTATGGATAAAAATCCTTTTTCAGGACCACTTAATAAAAACTATTTCACAAAGAAAAATTTCTTGCTTTCTTAAAAGTGCTTTAAAAAAGTTTTCTTTTCTTTTTGATACTTCTAAATCACACAACTAATGAATTTTGAAGACTACTTGGCTTTACTTTCTTATTTGGCTTGAATACAAATCAAATATGTTGGAGTGCATATGAGAGAGATATCACAGACTGACGTCTAAGAAATGAATTTTCAAACAAAAAACGCTTCCTTTTAATGGAAATTGAGTCTACTTTATACACGGCTAAAAGTTTGATTCATTTAAATTTTAAATCAATCACAACTTTTATTGTTGCAGACATTTTCACAGGTCCATATAAATATATATGTACAATTTCTGTACGAAATTTCTTTTTTGAAATAAAATTTGTATTTGAGTGTCATTAAAGTATATCTAGCTCTTTTTAAATATAACAAAGAGATAAAAAAAATGCTAAGTGGCTTAATAAATCCAAATTTAAATTTACCCAAAGCATTTTTAAATATATTGCAAACACTTGGCAATATTATTCAACTTGAAACAAATTTGCGACACGGTTAGCCGATTTATGTTTTTTATATCTCCTGTAGGTTATTTATCATGCATTAAAAATATATTCAATAGTATTATCTTAAATATTAGTAATTTTTTAGCTTTATTGCTGATGCAATGTATGTTAAAAAGAACTCCTTCAAACTCGGTAATTTATTTCAAAAAATGGGTATTGAAGGAATTATTTCAAACATCCCTTTTGTTTCATTAATATTACTATTCAGTATTTCTTTCTGAAATTTCATTAAAAGTTTTAGCTTTTAAAATTACCTTAAAATTATCAAGATCTTTCTTTCCATAACGTATATTAAGAAAACAATTTTAAATGAAATCGTAACGTGAATTTGTTGAGAGGGATACCACATAAAAATATTAATCAATTATTCTAAACTACTTTCTTCACATTTTGTTCCTCAAAATGCTACAGAACGAGTAGTTAACAAAACATGATATTTACCAATTATTAGCAGTTATTTTATCAGTGGGAAGAAAATTAAATACGTCTAATTACAAAGTTTACACAATCTAAATCCCATTAACACCGATAAGAAGTATTTTCAACGCCCACATGTAAATGATTGAAGCTTAAACAAATCAATTCATTTCTACATTCAAGTAATCGGATCATTTGACATTCGGTCACAACTTGTCTCCCGATAATATACGCTCTCCACAAGGCTTAATATACAAAGGTTCGGAAAGAGCTGACAAACTACAACGCAATGAAAAGTGAGTAAAAGATTACTATTAACATAAATGACTTTTATACGTCAGACCACTTCCCTTGTCATAGTACACCGGAAGATCAAAGCCCGATCTCCCTCCTGAAGGATAACGGAGAGCTTGATCTCTTCATTCAGATCGGACCTTTATTGAAGCAACTTGGAAAGGACTTAAAATCGAAAGCCACAATCGCTTTAACGGAGGACTTTTCTTCCTTAGACTTGGAGAATCAATAACTTTGACTTGAGGAATATTCTGCTCTATATATAAATTTCAAGAAACCAAAAATATCAGGTTATGCCGTAATATGAGCGTTTGAATGGTATTTGAATATAAAAAAATAACACTTTGTGACCTTCATAACAGCAAATTGGAATCTTTTTAGCCTCATATACCAATTTTTAGAAAGCAATTTTTCCAAGAGTGGGAAATTATATTTCGATACGGCCAAAAGGCATACATGTGTGTGCCCTTTACTTCTATTACTATGACACTGTTATGTAATAAATTAAGTATACCTTTGAAGTGCCGTTTAGTGGATATGATCTAAGATTTATATTATATTTATAATACTTCATATAATTCTGGTTAAATAAACAAAATAAATGTCTTTTGACTTTTAAAATATTTTAAGACAATTTGCATAACTTGGAAGAAATGGTTTTTAAAGATTTTTTTCCAAACAACTTCCTTTTGTAGGAAAATTCTGAATGATTAACAATAGTTAATTAAATTAAAACAAACGTATAAGCTTTTAAATAACATTATTATTGTATTATTTTTGTCGAATATATATTAAATGAATATAGTTTTTTTTCGTGATGAACTTGGCTATATAATTATTAAACTAGGTTAAGGTGTTTTGTTTTGCTAATGAAAATATTCTATCGAGGAATTCGTATAAATAATGTTATTTACCGTAACATTTAAATGAAATATGTTACTTAAAAATGCAATATTCAATCATCTAATTTCATCCTGTAGTTTTCTATCACATTTACTATCTTATTATTATATTTTGAGAGATACTCACAAAGTATGTAGTTTTTATTATAGGGTTTATGAGTCAAAATACCTCACACACACAACTAGGGTTTTTTTATTTATTTATTTTTTTTTTTTACCTAATCTTAAAAATTATAATTTTTCCTTCCAAGACGGAGTTCCAAAGCCCCTGAAAGATTATGAGTATATGGATCAGAGTTAGTTGAGGATAGTAATTCGAAAAACTTCAATTCTGAATTTTCTAAATTTTTTTGTCGCATTCAATACGTTGTTTTGCCATATCACGAGAATATATCTTGATATTTCAAGATAATATAATTTTTACGTTGTGTGTAGATTTTCAGTGACTGTTTTCAATAGGTCAAATTGACCGTAATAAATATTCAATCTTCTTTAATGTCATCACCAGAGTTATCTAATACCTTCCCTGGCTACCATACTGTCTATCCCAGCTTTTAAGAAATTTTAAGGTTTTGTATTCAAAATAATCAACGAGGGAAGTTGCTTTTTTTTTTTTTTTACCTGATACACAATTTACCTCGTGCAATTTTTCTTTCCCTAAAAGAGCTTTGAAGCTCCTTTTTGGAGGGAAAAATTGTAAGATTATAATGGTATAGTGTGCAAGGTTAGGTGAGCATGGAAGTTGGAAAATTTTCCTTAATAGTTTCCAAATTTTTGGTTTCAATAAGTATACTGTCTTGCTTTATCATCAAAATGTAATAATTAAAGGATAATACAATCTTGTGTTGATTAAAGTAAGAATTTTTTTCCTATGGTTGGTTTCATAGATCAAGTTGACCTTAATAAATGTCTGCAATATAACGGCTTATTCAATAGTAATCATCTTAATATAAGCCATACCATCAACGTTTCAACATACTTGTAGGATAATTTTGCTTCCTTGAATATTAAGCTTTATAATTTTTTTTGATAGCTCTGCACTGAAATGCCATGGTTTTTTTTATCAATAGTTATCATAAAGTCCCTTTATGCTTGCACCGTTATAAGAGAAAAATGACAGAACTTTCTCGCAAAAAGGGCGTTATTTAAAGATACCTCTAAATAAATATCCTAATTTTAAATTCAAAATAACTTAAATTAAAGAAGAAAGTGTTACGTTATTGAGATTAGAAAATAACCGACCATTTCAAATAAAAATGGTTCGATTTAATTATTGATTAAGGTCGTACTAAAAATCAGCACGAGGGCAATTGGCGATGTAACTCGTAATTTTGAACCATGGGCAAGTGACAAGGACAACACCTGAAATTGCAACTCCTTCTCCAAACTTCCACGCCTCGCCATTGGAAGAACTTGGAGCGTCGAAAAATGTAATTGTCATCAGCCCCACTATACGGCGGGTCTTTCGTGGCAGTAGGACTTGAATCCATGACTCAACGAAATAACACCGACCTCTGGTATCCTAGTGATTTATTTATTTCCCAAGGATATTTACTGTTCTACGTAAACTAGCGTATTGCCCTTCTGGAATACTATAGAGCTTCTCTTCTATCCTTATTTTCAACAATTTTTTGCCTTTTTCTTCTATCTAGAATACATTTTAAACGAATGTTTGGCCAGCTAATCTATATATGGTTTTTGTGCCATAAACCCTAAATACACTCTATAACAAACAGAAAAAAAAAAAAAAAAAAAAAAAAACGTACCTAGAAGGAGCACCACAATGGAGACAAAAATTGGCGGATAGAAAAATTATGTATTGAATAGAAAATGATTAAAATTTCAGAAGAAATGAATGATTTATTTCAGAGTTACATAGTTACAAAATAATGAGTTCAATAAGGTGTTGATCCACCTCTAGCCTTGATGGAAGCTGCCACACGACGTTGCATAGAGTGATAAAGCTCCCTGATGGTCACCTGCGGTATTGTTTGCCAAATATGCTCCAATTTTCGGGCCAGATCATCAACATTTCCTGGTAAATGCAGCTGCCTTCCCATCATATCCAGGACATGCTCAATTGGAGAAAGATCTGGCTGTCCAAGGACCTGTTTGACAAGCAGTAAGATAGTTCATAGAAACATGTGCCATATGTTGTCTGGCATTACCTTGCTGAAAAATAAAGTCAGGATACTGCAACAGGAACGGTAGCAAAACAGTCTCAGAATGTCCTCGATGTACCGCTGTGCTGTAAGTGTGCCTCTAACGACGACCAAAAGAGTCCGGGTATTAAGGGAAATAGCACTCCAGACCATAACTCCTGGTTGAGGGCTTGTGAGACGTGCAATAGTGAAAGCAATTTCGGTGCGCTGTCCTGGGCGTCTTCAGACACATCTTCGATGATCGTCAGGACACAGTTGGAAGCGGGATTCGTCGCTAAACGCTATACGTCCCCTATCAGCATCATTCCAATCTGATCGAGCCAAGCACCACTGTAATCTGGCTCGACAGTGTGCAGGCGTGAGTGGCAGGTGGCGTAGCGGTCGGTACGAGTGTAAATTTCGCTCTATCAGCCGTCTGTGAATAGTCATGGAGGTCACTCGTGTGCGGGTCGCATGTCTGATGGTTGATAACGATGAATCAGACGCTGTGACAGTGGATCTGATAATCACTCTGTCCTCCCGACATGCTGTGGCCCTAGGTCGATCACTACATTTATGACGCTGAAAGCTACCCTTGTCCACCTATTCTTGCCAGCATCATCTAATCGCAGCATCGCTTCAACCCATATGATGAGCGATTCTCCGATTTGTCCAACCTGCTTCTTTCAATCCAATGATACGACCTCTTTCAAACTCTGATAGTTCCCCTTAATGAGCTCGAATTTTTTCAGTCGTTGAAAGGTATCCTAAATCGTAATGCAACAGAAAATTTGACCATCAGATTGAGAATCGCTTCTTATATACACCTGCTGAGTGCTCATTTCCGATGCGCTGTAGCTCCCACTATTCATTCATTGGACACCAAATTTTAATCATTTTCATGTTCGGTCAAAATGTCTTTGTATTTCGAAATGTCATTACAATCGGGCAATTCTTTCTTGGTGTGTGCCGGGTTATTTTTTTTTTTTTTTTTTGTGTGTTTGTTATAGAGTGTATTACTGTTACTATGAAAAAATACGGAAAATCCTGAAGGAAATTGTGTGGCCCTGTTTACCCAGTGGTCATGATAACGAACTCCGTTGAATCAGGAATTTTATTCTTGATGTATGTTACATCTGTCGAGGTTCTGTAAGAGTGGGGTGGAAGTGTGGAGAGGGATATGCCAGCTCAGGCAGCTTTCTTGTCACTCGGCCAAGACGCAAATTTACGAGGTCCGTCGACAATAGCCCTTGTGTTTCTTCTAAGTGTGAAGTTAAACAATCACTCTACAATAGAAAATTGTATTTTCAAGATATAATCTTCAAGTTTTATATAATCACACAAGCTATATGTCGTGTAATTAATTAAATACATTCATTCCGAATTTGAATAGTGAGATATGGGTGAGGAAAATGTTAATTTCTGGTGAAAAAAATTTCAAAAAAATCAAAATAAGTTTGAAAATTAGGGATAGGTTGCTTCGATTTTTAAGTGACAACAATAATATTACTATATCATTGTTACATGCACTGAATAATAATAATTACCATTTTGTGATTCATCGCATAGAGGAAATACAAACTGCAATGCTGCAGAAACTTTAAATTTTTTTTTTTATTTCGCATGAAATTAAAAACATAATTCTTTGAATCCTTGGTATACGTGACATTAGATGAATATCAACATAACACATCAATCAATAACTCCCGAAACTAACATTGAAAACAACATTTTTTTTGCAAAATTTTTTTTTATTCATCAACATAACACCTTTTGTTAATCACCTTTTAGGGTGATACAATCGTTCCAACGCTTTTCCAAATCTTTTTTTTTTCCGCAAGAAATCTTTTTTGTTGCGAGTAAATAGCGATAAACAGCTTTCTGAATCATCGACTCGTTGCTGTTTTTGTTCCATCGAAAGCAATCGCGGCACCCACTTGGAAAAAATCTTTTTCATGCTCAATTTTTCATGAAGGATAGTATATGATATCTGTGATATCACTTCCATATGATATCTGTGTCATCTCAGCAATCTCACGGAGCTTCACTTTACGATCTTTCATTATAATTTTTGTCACTTCACTCACATTTTCCGGTGTAACGGCTTCCACAGGTCTACCCGAGCGTTCCGCGTCATTTGTGTCGGTACGACCACGTTTAAACTCGGCAAACCAATGACAAATCGTTGCTTTTGATGGACAAGAGTCCGGGTAACATTTTTCAATCCATTGTTTCGCTTGCGCGGTGTTTTTACCCATTAAAAAACAATGTTTTATCAGAACACGAAACTCGGTTTTTTCCATTTTTTAAACAAACTACAAAACGACTTTACTCCAACCTCGATAACTCAGCTGTTTCTGGTCCGATCGACTAAAAATTTTGACACGTTTCAAGCAAAGGTTAGTACTCTAGAAAGACCTGGTTACTGGTTTACTACGAGCGCCATCTCTGGGTTAGTCTCGGGAGTTATTGATTGTTGTGTTAGTACTCAGATCATTCTATATTCGCAACTCGGTTATGCCATAATTAGTAGTGTGATACAGAAACGGTTGCAGACCGCGTAAAATGGACCTTTCTCTCAATTAGCGTGATTAGAAAATTTGGATTGAGTGAAATTCAAGCTCAATGTCATCCTCAATATCTAATGTTAGTACAAAAGTATAATATCCTTAGACTGACAAACACAGCTCTGTTATGACTTTTCGACTCTGACTTAATACATAGCTCTAATGCACTATCTCATTGCACAGCTGTAAAATGATGCATGAAATACTTTAGTATATGCTCTAACTTATAAATTCAATTTTTTATATCCATTAAAAATATCACCAATTTCAATTGTTTTTGAATGAATTCTATAGTTTTATCTGAAATAGAGTTATTTATTTTATGCATTCATGTATTTCATAACTTTTTGGATTCAATATTTCTTTAGAAATAGCCTTTAAAAACCGGTTACTTGTTTCTCACAAAAAAAGTCAGCTCTTTGAATAATTAACGTTGTACTATATACCAAATTTGTTTTCCAATATCATAGAGTTTAAAAAGTAAATATTGCCTTAAAGTAATTTTTTTTTTTTGAAAACTGATAATTATCAGATGTTGCGATAGGAATGAATTAGAAATGTTTGTATTTAATGCAAAGCGTATCAAAATAGAGTTAGTCACTTCTCCAAAGTAAATTCTGAAACTAGATTCTTAAATATTATATTTAGTTAGAATATGGTGCTTCAAAATTTCAAAGGTAAATTCAGTTTATTTTGAAGTGTGCTTCTAATTTTATTATATTTAATAACAAAATAAACGTTTGAATTCATTATCAAAGGTATTTTAACCAAAACGAACTGCATTAACAATATGAAATAGTTTTTGTTTCCATGAATAATGGTCTGCAGCAAAATAATTTTGAACAAATTTTTTATTCTGTTTTACTGATGAAAAAAATTTAAATTCCAATTCTTTTATTTACGGTCAAAAATGTGAACAACTATCATGAATTTTAATGTTTACTTAGGAATAAACCCCTTTGTTTGATATATCAGATATAAGTTTATACTCAAGATTTGATAATGAACTATTTTATTTACATCAAATAACTTACAACTAGCAAAAGTATAATACACTAATACTTCACAAAGATCTGTCGAAAATTTATAAAAGACTCTTTAGATTTTGTAATTTGAGTAAAGGTAACATTCTTTGACTTTTCAAATCAAGGCAAATACATCATTTTGCTTTTTTTTTTTTTTTTTTTTTTTTGTAACATACCTCCGATATCATGTGATCACGACCCACCGTGTAGCCGGGGCTGATTCACGTTAAATATGTCGTGGCCAAAAGTCCTCCCATTAGCGTGGTGTGGAAGATAGGAGAGGAATTGCCAGCTCAGGCATTGTCCTCATCACTTGACCGAGGTTCAGAATTCCGAGGTTCATAGCCAATCGTCCTAGTGTTGCTTCTAGTGCGAAGTTAATAAACCCAAACCAAAAGCATGTGATCAAGTATTATAATAACTTATCAAAGAAACTACTTAACATTATGGATGCAAAGAGTCATATTTTATGCATCATACTTTATAGTTAATCCTTATGAATGTGATATTTAAAGGGTATTGATTGCATATCTTCAGATGAAACAAAAAGGTGTTTTTTTTTAATTAAAAAAAGGAGATACATAGCTGAGATTAACTTATTCAAGGACAAAAAGTTGTACAAATATTTATCCCGTCCGTAGGTAATGACGGAAAGAAGCGCCATGATTATTTCCCTCAATAAACAAACGAAGGCTTGCGCAGTTACAATATTATGTTTAAATATATGAAGATATAAATAAACTGTCCTATCAGGATACTTGTTAGTGCTAAAAAGTGACTCAAAAAGAAGGAATATTATGATTACATCACTTACTACTATTCACCGCGTATAACTATACAATAGTATAAAAAGGTAATTTTGTTGTACCTATGTGTTCAGAATTCTTTCTTCGTATGTAAGAAATTGCACCAGAAAAAAGAGGAAAAGATAGAAGAAAAAAAGAAAAAGTAGAAACATTTTTCAGGCATAGCCTGTAAAGAATGTTTGATTCAAGTTCCAGACGAAATAAAAATCAGTGCAGTTTAATAACAAAAAGTAGAGGAAGTCGTCCAAGAATTATGGACTCTTCAGTTATTAGTGAACCAGGTCCATCAAGTCCAGTCATCAACCAGTCGAACCTTTCTGAATTTCAACTCTTCCCTGAAAAACTCAAGTTTCTGCAGATTATTTTTAAGGAAAAAAAATTTTCTTTGTGAAGAATGTTGAAGGGAAAAAAATTTAGGAAAGAAGCGTCGTTTAGGTATAAGGGATGTAGGGATAAACCCGCTTTATATCCATATTGTGTTTTGAAAGTTTCCACCAGAAATGGGTTACTGACAACATTTATAATTAGTTTATTTTTAAAACTACTTTTGTCTTAGTTTGTAATTAGGTCTTACATTTGTTTTGCTGTTCAGGTTAGGATTTTTTTGTAACACAATTCTTAGTTGTCAATTATAGATATAACCACCATTTGCATATATGGGATGGATTTAACTGTACCATATATACAAATGGCGGCTATACCAATCAATAAAAAAAAATTCCGAAATAAGTCTTTTTTTAAAGTCAAACCCACTAGGATATTGTTATATAAATATTTCTTTTAAAAAAAAGTCACTTTAGCCCAGGAAAAAAAAATATAACATTGCTAGTTCCACCCACATTCTAAAACTGTCCATGAATGAGTTAAAAAATATTTCTAACTACAAATTTTAATTTTCTTTCAGTTATTATTATAGTATGTGTGTGTACAGATTCGTTTATTTCATTTTTTTGGAAATTAATATCCTGGAGCAAATAAGTATTTTCAGCAAATAACTTAAGTCTCTGATTAATATAGACCAAATGAACTGAACTTGAAAATATAAGGCAGTTAAAAAAAATGAACCCTATCTAAAATTGCCTGATATATCACTATATTTTTTTATATATATTTGCTCCTTAAACTTCTATTCTTGAATTTTAAAAGACTTTTTAATTTGTAAAAAAAATAATAATATGTAAATAATTTTATAGAGATAAAAAAAATAGCATTCTATATATCTTGGTTTTTAAGAACTTCATACTTTTTCTTTAAATAATGAAAAATAAATGGATTTCAAATGGATTTCTAATATTAAAAATATTAAAATCAAATTAAAAATGGTTCTACCTCAAACATTACAGTCATCAATGGTAATTACTTGACATAGTCCCAAATCTAATTTCCAAATTTTTGTGTGTCCTCTCCTTCCCTAATTACAATCAATGGTACTAGATATTATCTCAATTTTCAAGTTTATATTGTTCTATCTTTACTTAAAATACATTAATACTCTTACAAAATTTGCTTATATCCAGGCATTGAGATTGCTCTTTCCCCCTACAATGCTTACGTTGAAAAATTATTATTCTCAATTTATTTTTCAAGAAAGATTCGAAATTTTTGTAGTATTTATTTCTTACTATCCAAACTTACTTTGGCCTGATTTTGTCTAAAATATTTTCGTTGTATTATACGAGTATTATGAAATATGGTTGAAAGAGGCATGGTGTTTATTGTATAAAATGAAAAAAAGTTATGAAAATAAGTGGGAAAATATAATTATTTCACAATTACATAATACTATGAGAGCTATGTAATTATATGATGATTTCTAAAAGAGACTTTTTTGTAGAGCTCCGAAGTTCTTTGAGAGATCAACAGCAGTTGATTTTAATACATTAAATTGCGGAATATTATATAACAGTAAAGAGCCTTTCCTTTTAAAGATTTCTTTTATAAATCATTTGAATAAAATGTTTGATAATATTGATAATCGATTTGAAAAGTTTTTGTCGTTTGAAATCAGTCTTTCCAATAAAAACTTAAAATAGTATTAAATTGTATATTAAGCATTAGTTAGAGAGAAAGCAAATACTTATATAAGACTATAATTTTTAAAAGAAAAAAAAAACTGACATTGGATTTCAATTAAATAGAAACTATCCACAGGAGAATATTTTACTCTCAGACTCTGCTTTCAATAGCCTAAACAAATTAATTCAGTGATGCTTTGAACACAAATCATCAGCAATCTTTCATACAAAATACTTTTGCTTTTGAACTCTAAAAAGGCAGAACCAGCACCATTTTTTCACCAAAATGTATCATTTTAGGGACGAGTTCCCAATAACCTATTATTTTTATAAAAATTAAAACTCAACAATTATATTTAGAGAGTAATCCGAACAAAAATTAACTTTGGTTCTTTGTTAAGAATTGCGAAATCTCATATTGCTGCGAAAATCTCATATTTTATGAAAATTTGCATTTTTATGCAAAAAAAAAAAAAAAAATCTAAATGGTACTAATACAGGAACATTTTATATATATTTTTTACTTAGAAATATCAAATTAGTTAATATGTATTCAAATATTCAAAATAATTTAAATAATTTCTTCTTTTACATGCTCTAAAGTTAATCATCCAGTTAATTTTCTTAAAGTGAAACTTAAAATAAAAAAAACTGTAAAATTAGTAAACCGGGTTATTTTCGTTATAACTTTTTGTTTTATTTATTTATAATTTTATTACAGATTTTTTAAAAAATATTTTACAATTTTTTCCCCTCTTTTTCCTAATTTTTTTATTTGTTTATTATTATTTGCTTTTATCTTATTTTATTTTTTAATTTTTATTAATTTTTAAATTTTTCTTAACTTCAATTATTTATTTATTTGTTTTTTTATTATTATTTATTTAATGTATTTTATTTATTTCATTTCAATTTTTTTCAATTTTGCTATTTAAATACTATTCCTAAAAAAAATTTCGCTTTATATTTAGTTATGAGACAGATTGATAGATGGTGTGTGTTGTTATATTCTGTTTCTCTGCATTTTTAAATTTCGTTACATTTTTTTCTACGTCTTTTTGGATATCTTTTTTTATTTTGTAAATTTTTAGATGTAATTTTTGTTTCAATATTTTCAGTAGTTGTGCTAACATCTGATTTTTTATAGGGTATTTCTAGAATTTAATGTTGGCATTCAGGCAAAATGGGAAAAAAAAAATTTAGAGTTTATGGTTTGAATTTTGACTAAGTTTAAAAATATTACTCCACATGAGAAAATGGCTGGTGTTTAGCTGAGAAGCAGATTGTTGACACATTTTCTATTCATTTTCATGTATTTTTATGATTTAAAATAAAGTATTAATGAGCATCTTTAAAGTGAGTAAATATCTTTTCTAAATTTAATTTGTTTGTATTGTGTAAATTTATAAATTTGTTTGCTTTTATTTGTATTACTGTATGTAATACAGTAATACAAATAAAAGTGTTATCCTTGGAAAATGTTAATTTTTCTCTTAAGTTTTTTTATTTTTCATTTTTTTTTAAATTATGTTTTTAAAGATTTTTTTGCTCTTTGAATGTTCATCACTTTAATTTTAATTCTAGTATTAAATTTTCAGATTTTATTTTTCAATTTTGTTTTGATTAAAAAAAAAAACATTTTTTGCTACATACTCGTATTTTGTTGATATGGAGAGTTAGACCTACAATTCTATAACAACCCAATTTATCAGTCTAAGACTTATTACAACATTAAATACATTTTTCTCTATTCTTGTATTTTCAAAAAATGTTAAGGTTTCTTAAAATCTTCAAAAAAATTAGTATAATTATATATATATATATGTGTGTGTGTGTGTGTCTTACTGTAATATATATGTGCGTATTTGAAGATATTATAAAGTACTACCAATGATACGCATTTGTTTCTATATAAACTTTGAAAAATTTTAATGGAATATTTTAAAACTGCAAACATAAACAATGAAACACAATTGTCAAAAAAGTTGAAAAATTAAAACATAAATTGTTAAAAATCCGATCGTATTGCTGCGACCTTGTCAGTGTATCCGCTTAAATATTTGATCCAGATTCCAGAGATCTTGAGAACCTTTTTTTTAAATTATTATTGAAGTTTTACATGTAATTTTAGTCCATGTCTCTTTTATTATTAAAAAAAAGTAGAGAAACAAGACAGGAGAGAGAGAACACAAAGAAATTGTTCTTGAATTAAATTTGATAAAACTCATCTTATTATCATAAAATTTTGGGTTGTAGGAGATTGTGGTGGCCAGTCCATTATTTTAATTTTACCCTGTATTTCTAGTTGGGTCAAATTTTATGTGTGTATGTGTGTTGAATTGGTGTTATGGATAATTTAATGCTGTTTTAGAAACTTTTTAAATTACCTCTTCTCAAATTACAAAGCATCACATAGCAATTGGTAATAACTTTTACATGTTTTTGCCTTACTACACTAAAATATTATAGAACGTTTTTCAAACTTATATTTTGGTTACTTTTCACATAATTATATAAACATTGTGTAAGCAGAAGATCGTGGTTTCGTTTCGATTCACTGGCAGACATTTGTGAAAGGATTTCATATCTTAATCATGATTGAGTTTATTTCAAAGTGTTCCTTGTTTGTAGCAACTCGAGATAACGGTAGCTTTACAGATAAGACAGTAACGACTCAAATGGAAATTATAGCAATTTTCATACGAATATATATTATAATGTAATGTCATACGGATATTGTAAAAGAAACCCTCATGAAAAATTTCATGAAGGCATGAGGGCATTCGTACAACAGCTACGAATAAAATAATTGTTTACTTCCAGTGTTTAGTAGTATTGTTATTCACATGCTATTTTTACTCGCTGCCTTTCACTGTTCAGCTTAATTTTGAAAACAATTTGTACACTTGAAGTATTCTATATTAATTCATATTAAAAACCGTTGCATATTCAGGAAAGTTACGTTCCACTGATAAGGAGAAAAAATGTTAATTGTTTCTAATAATATTTCATGTAACTTTTCTTATTTAGGAATATAATTAGTAATTTTTCAAATTATTATTCATCTAAAAAGGGCAGAACGTTCTTAATAATTACCTGCAAAAAATATTAAAAATTCTTACGTAAATACGCATTTAAAAACAATTTAATTTTGTAGTTCAAACCAAATTATACATAGAAAATATGGATGGAAATACGAGTAACAAGCAGCAGTTATTGACTCTTATAATAAGTGGAGGCATGCAAGTTTTAATCTTAATTAAAGAAGATTCATGTAAACATATTTTTAAACATAAAATAAAGCTCGCCTGCTAAATAAGGGGAAATCTACAATGCATCTGTTTACAATCCTACTATAGTGATTTTTTTTTTTTCTAAAGAATGCTTGAATTACACCTTTTTCGAAGTACGAGTATGAAAAACAAAGAGAAAAGGCACTTTACATAATTATCGTAATTATTTCTGGTTTTATTTTAATAAATTAATTAATTCAGTATAAAGTAGTCAGAAATTAAGAAACCAGATAACTTTTCTGTTTTCAATCCTTTTATCAAAATACCAATTGCTGTTGGTAATACAAGACTGTTCCCTTTTGTAATTAATATAATGATAAAACATACAATTGCGCTTAATGCTCATTTATATATATATATATATGTGTGTGTGTGTGTGTGTGTGTAGTAATGGTTATTGAAAATATTATAAAATTTAATAAATATGATTTACTTTACATATATGTTTTATTCTTATAAAAAATTCTATACATACCACCCTCTGAATATTATTAAATTAATCTCATATCTAATTATTCAAGAAAATTAAAAAATATTACTAATTTTCATAGAGTACTTTTCAATAAATTCATCTGATATTAATCTCAACTTTATCAAATACGAGTTTAATTTTTTTATCAGATTAAATTTTTTATAACTGTGATAAAATATCATTCTCTAACTGAGAAACTTTCTATCAATTTAGAACTATGCATTAGTTATTTTAAATAGCATTTAAAGAATTTTAACTTTCCAGAATAGATGCATATGTACTCAGTAACAAAATAATGAAGGTTTTCGATATGAATGTACAAACTCCCTTATCATATTTGAATGGCATTTAATAAGCATCGAATAGTACGGAATTGGGGAAGAATGAAATGAGAAATATTTGGTAATAGCATACAGCATAGCCACAAGTCCTGAGCCTCACCCACCTTACCGCAAGAATGAGTTTTCAATCCAATGCTGATTTCAACCAAGGATTACGAATGGATGAGATTTGCAATGAAAGCGAAAACGAAGATCCGCTGTAGGGAATTGTAGATGGACCTCTAGAATGGCTGAAAACGGTTTTCTGTTTCGAGCACATTATGAGAAAATGCGGGAGAGGGCTTTTGAATCTATAGAACAAGAATGTTAATAAAATATCGGTGAACACCCACTGATGTAATCTGTAATTCTATTTCAGTCAGTTTACATGAGTGTGTGCCTAAGCGAATGATTTCTAATATAGAAATTTGCAGAAAGTTTTCCTGTCATGACAAAAAGTTTTCTATCACTATAAGATTACAGCAATTGAGGAAACGCGAAGCGATGTCAGAGTGTAAAAATGCTGGTTGGTATTAACACATAAGAAACTGTGACAAACTTTACAGCTGCCTTGAAGAGTTAACCCTTTTTAATGTGCCTCTTTTCTTCCGAATTTTAATTTTTTTTAAAAAGAAATGTTGTAAACTTTAGAAAAACTATTCGCATATATTTGTCAAAAACAAGCATCTTGTAAAATATATTCTTACTTTTAAAGATGGTAATATGAGTTTAGTTAAGGTGTTTTGAATTCTGAGAACGAATGAAATGAAGGGAATCTGAAAATAAAAAGTTTGTCATATCCTTTGATGTTAGAGTTACAATTTAACTTGCAATGTATTATTACATCTAATACGATACTTTAATCAAAGCATATTGTCCAAAGCAATATTTTAATTAATTCGATTAGCAGGGAACGCATTTTGAGCCTCTTCATTACAAACACACAATCAATGATTAAATATTATTATCTTTTACACTTTCAACATGGTTCTCTGATATACTTGCTCGAAATCTTTGAATATAACCATTCTCACAATTTTGAAACAAAGGTCTATTTTTTAATTTGGTTGCTCCTAGTACTTTTTTGCATATTAACAAAAAGTTTGCGAATTAAACGTATGTATTATTTCCATCCATGAAACATACTGATTAACCCAAAATGGAACTAACCTTTATCTGTTTATTGCGACTAATGTGTTCTAATTTCAAAAATGGGAAAATTAATTGAAATAATTGCGTCTTTCAACATTTTTCTATTCTTTTTCATTTGTTTGCACATAATTCCTTCGGAAATATGATCAAAGGTCTTCCGCTGGTATTCAGTGCATTACATTGTAAGGATCAGACAAAGCTTTTCTAAGTTTAGCAATATCTGTGCATTGATGTCGATACCTTTGAGTCCCGAATAAGTTTTACCGATTGGAGCAACTTTAAAAGCTTCTTGCAAAATAGTATTTAAATTTAAAATTATCACTACTCAATATGCAAACACAGTTTAGATATTGAAAGCTTTTTATACAAATAAGTTATTAGTTCGTATGAAATAGTATTCTACTCTACTGTAATCTAATTCTAAGATATTTAACTCATTCCTGAATAATAAATTGCATTTTATACCTACCTTTGAAGTAAATATTCTAAAACTGACGTTTAGAGTGAAGAATTTCAACAGTATATTGCTATAATAATAATGCAGTCGGTGAACGTATTTTTCGCAATAATTTCTCGGAGGACCTTATTTTAGAGAGAAAAAAAAGCTCATCTGTATAAATATACATTTTGAAATAGTCATAGAGAGTAAGAAAAGGAGCTCATTGGATGAGAGATAACATATTTTGACGGACACAGTTCATGAATCTTTGAGAAAGACAGAGATCATTCTTATTTAAGGAAAAAAGAATCGTGTGTACTTGCCAGAATATACTTTCCATTACTTACGGAATCTGATATATACTCAAGTTAGATTATTATTTTATTGTTTCTAGATAAAGCGTCATGCAAAGAATACTGTGACAATTTAGAGGACCTCTATTATTCCCCCATATATATATATATATATATATATATATATATATATAACACATCAATCAATAACTCCATTAACTTGAGATGAAAGCTCGTAATGACCATTAACCAGGTCTTTCGATTTTAACCTTTGGCAAACGTGTCAAAATTTTAAGTCGATCGGACCAGAAACAACTACAGTTACTCAGGTTGGTAGGAAGTCGTTTTGTAGTTTGTTTAAAAAAACCAAGAGTTTCGTGTTCTGATGCAAAAGCAGTGTTTTTAATGGGTAAAAACACCGCCAAGCGAACAATGGATTAAAATATTACCCGGACTCTTGTCGTAAAAGCAACGATTTGTCTGTGGTTTGCCGGAGTTTAAACATAGTCGGTCCATGCCGACACAAATGACGCGGAACTGCTCAGGTAGACCTTGTGGAAGTTGCAGCCGCAATAAAAGTGAAGCGGTAAAAATTGAAAGATCGTAAAGTGACTCCACGTGATTGCTGAGATGACCGAGATATCATATGGTATTTACTGAAAAGGTTTTATGAAGTGGAAGGTTTTCAATGGATGCCGCAGAATTCTTTCGATGGAACAAAACAACAGCAGGTCGATGACGAAGACTGTTATCCTATTTATCGACAACAAAGATTACTTGCGAAAAAGATTTGGAAAAGCGTTGGAACGATTGTATCACCCTAAAAGGTGATTAACAAAAAGTGTTATGTTGATGAATAAAAAAAAATTTTGCAAAAAAAATGTTGTTTTCAATGTTAGTCTCGGGAGTTATTGATTGATGTGTTATATATCCAATTTCAAAACTCTTTTTTTGGTTAGTTTAATACCGAGGATCATAAAATTTCCCGTATTTAAGATTTTTAAATTTACTAATAAAAACAACCAACTTTAAAACAATTATTTTTATGCTAATAGAAAAAAGCTCTTCGAACATATCGTAGAAAAAAACCTGAACTTGCATTTACAACAAAAGCTCAAAATGTCTGTCCCTTTCTAAGAGGCAAAGCTGAACTCGTTTGCTTATATTTTGAGAAACTCATTTCAAGAAGCTCAAGGTGATTTCTTGTATATTCTGAGTAATAAGGTAATTTTCAGATATTGTTTGGGAGTTATTTTCACTATTTTTTCCCCTTAAATATACCCTCAAAAAGTCAAGATATGCTCATTTTATGAGAACGAGGTAGCCAAACCGTTTTGAGATGAGTCAATCGTCAAAAAAAAAAAAAAAATCTTCAAGATGTTCATAATTTCATTACTCGTTTGGCATTTTGCATTATCTTGTTTGAACCAGAAACCTCTTTCCACTGATTTGAACATTACCTGACTTTTTACAGTGGGAATATTTAAAGAAAAAATATTGTTCAAAAATCCCCAAGTAATAGATTATTTAAGAATTACTATAACGCTCAAATAACATACGAAGTCATTTCGAGCATCTTGAAATGAATTTCTCAAAATAGTCACAAACAAATGTAGCATTTTCATCTAGAAAGGGTTAGATATTTTGAACCTTTAATGTAAATCTAAGCTCAAAAATTTTTATACTTTTTAGAAGTAAATAATTGTTTCATAGTTCACTGTTTTTGTATAATAAATTCACGAATCGTTTGTGCGGTAACTTTTAGGTTATCAGGTAGTTAAACAAAGTTGAATGTATTTGTTAAATGTGTATTTTATCGTACAAAATATTTTTCAGTGCAGGCTTTTTTTTATTATTTTTAGAGTGGGAAATTCGCTCTTAGTTTCAGTTTTACATTTTTTTAAAAATTGTTTTATTCTGTTCTATCAGTTCTACTTCTTCCAGAAAGCTAACTTTCATTTCTCAAAGTTGTTTATTCAAATATACAAATGTTGAAGAGAACTATGTTCTCTAATTAGGTTTTATTTTCTTTTAAAGATGTGAATATTGCTACTTCCTTAAGATGAATAGTTGCTAATAACCATTAATGCTTCATGCGAATTTTACAGATAGAATAACATTTTAGATAGGGATACAAGCATGCTTTTAGGATTTCAGTTATAACTGAATATTTTATCTTTTTCTGTAGAAAATATTATGTTCCTCTCAAGTTGAAACCTCCTTCTGTTTTTCATCTTAAGTTAAGGGTCTGTAGAATTATTTAGCTCATTAGAAATAACTGCTTTAATTCTTACTACACGGAAGTGTTGTGTTTCATTAAGTTTCCCTTATGTATGTCTTTTTCATCATTGTAAGGTAATTATTTCATAGTTAAAAAAAGAGATGAGTAACAATCCAGGTGGACCTTGAAATAACTTGGATCATTATTAATAATAAATAGTGACCCCTAAGTAGTTCAGTGGGAAATATAGAAAATTTAATTTTAAATAGTTTCCATCTAATGCCATACTTAACAAATAAAATGACGAGTACAATTTGTTGTAACAACTTATTGCTCGAAAGGTTTATTTGTTATTCTGTTTTTTCAGTATAAATGACTTCTCTTTTTTTTCCAAATTAAGGATAGCAGCATAATCGAAGAGTGTAAGCGTTTGTGAAATCAAAAACATGTCAACTATTCTAGCGAAGCATAAGGTCTTTATTGAAATAAAATACTCAAAGCATATTGTATCGTTAATAAATTTTTCTTCCTCTATTTTCACAAATACCTAAAATCAAACAATTTATATTGTCAAGCAGCTTAATTGTTCTAATTTTATCGATAAAAAATTTGTTCAAATATTATTACTAATTTTGATTCTAGACTCGAAGATTGTTCCGATTTCTAATTTAATTTTGACAAAATTAGGCTTGTATATGTGAGATGCACAAAACATTTTTTGTTTGCTAGTGTAACATAGATAAAAGCGTATATCTATCCCTCAAATTTCTATTATCAAGAAATAAATAATTTAAGAACTTTATACTTATCTTCATCTGATAAAAATAATTAAAAAAAAAAACCTGTATATTCATACGTTCTTCAACGTTCAATCCTAAATCGCTATTTTTTTCTTGATAAGATTTCTTGTATCTCATAAAGGGCAGTAACAAATAATGATAAGTAATTAATGAATAATCAGAAATACTTTGAGACCTGGAACAAACTACGAAATTTTTAAGTTAATTTATTAGAGTTCATTTTATTTTTAAAATAATAATATAAAATTGATGCTTTAAACTACATTATAATTGTTTTCTTTAATAATAAACTAAATACAAAATTTTAATACTAGAATTCATTTGAAAACATTGAAAGGATTTTTGTACTTTGTAATTTATAATTTAATAAAAAAGATAGACGAAGAGTGAGTACCTAAGATATATTAAACAATTTTTCTTTAGAATTTTAAATATTGAATGTTTTCCCATTTAATGCATTATGAATACTTTCTCAGATGATAAATTTATTTTAAATTGACACCACTGTCTTACGCATTGATATGACGAAATAAATATTTAGTATTAAAACTGTATATTTTTGTTTAATTATTTGCTTGTTTAAATTTTCATTTTATTTATACTTATTCTGTTGTTTTCCTTTTTAGAGAAAAGCCATTTTTAAAAATATTTTATAAGAATCTTGCGGCAGTGACAGCCTAGGTCATGGTCATGGTCGCTGACTCACGGTTGACCGTGGGTTCGAGTTTTGATGCCACTGAAGACCCGACGTGAAGCCGGGGTTGATGCACATTAAATCTGTAGAGGCTCGCAAAGATCTACTGTAGCATAGTGTGGAAGTTAGGAGAGGAAGGTGCTAGCTCAGGTATTGTTCTCGTCACTTGACCAAAGTCCATCGTCAATGCCCTCGTGTTGTTTCTAATGCCACATTAATAAAAAAAAAAAAATAAAAAAAAGTTAACCTATACATATTTCTATTACAAATGTACTACAGATTTTTATTTATTATTAAAGTGTAAAATATTTCTTCTAATTAACAGTTCAAGAGAAGAAAAAAAAAACACTAAGAAGTGAATAAATTAGACATACAAATTACCCCCTTTTCACAAAAAGGCTTTTATATCAGTTGCATGTCAATCCATTCTCTACTTAAATCGCTACAGCTGATTTTCTTCGTAAAAAATTATTTATAAATTATTGGGATATTAAACATTCGATCTATATGTTACGAAGATAATTTTTTTAATATTTTAGCTTAGGTCATAAAATGTAATAAATTTTAAAAGCATTTTTGCTGCAGAATCAGTTAAGTCTTAGAAATTGTTCATTGTGAAAAAAAATGCGCTATCTTTAATTGGCTTATAAAGATTAATAAAATAAGAAAAAAATTGGATCATGTATTATTTCTGTTTGCTACATCAACATGCTTTTCAACCGATCTGTGATTAAATTCAAAATACAAAATAAATTAAAGATTAAAACTAAGATTTTAAGACGATTAGAGATCTCTTAGACTCCAAATTAATTAATGATAATATTTTTATTGCTACATAAACATTTCTATCTAAATTCATAAAACATTTTTTGTCTGTCTTAAAAATAAAATTATAATTAAAAAGCATAAAAAAATTGATTTGAAACTTAAATTGATACACACATAGCAAATATTAAATAAATTACGGATTATTGAAAAAAAAAAAAATATTGCACAAATAAATTAGTATATACCACAAGACAATTTAAGTTATATAATTTAAAAATTTAAAAAAAAAATAATAACAACTACTTCAATTTAAAAAAAATTACTCCTGTCTTGTCAAAGAATTACAGTTTTGCCTACTATTACTCAAATTTCGTTGTTTTTGAATTTAATAGTTTAGAAACCCAACCGCTATAGGAATGTCGGTTTTCAAAAATTGCACGGTATTTCTTCGCGAGATACAGCTCTAAAATTCGATTAAAATTAAACAATAAAAAATACTTCCTTAACAATGTTTTTCCGTACTACTTGCTTAATATAATTTTCCTTCTTTTGGTGACATATTTTATCGAAAAGTAAATCAAAAGGCACATCACCATAACATTTTCATAAGAAAAAAACAGAAAATGCACTTTTTTCTCCCTCCAAGTCTTGCGATCACGGGAAATCGCTAAAGGCGAAATTTTTTCTTCCAACTTTCACTTACTCTTCTCAGCAGGTACGACTTGGGGTAGATAGCGCCCTCTATTGATTTTCTTGTCGTTATTCTGTTCGATCAAAACGTTATCAAACCCGCTGAATTCGATTCAACAGATACATTTAATAGAAATTCATTAATTTAAGAAATCCGATCCAAAAATATTTCAAAGTAATTTTAATTTATGCCTCACGCTATATATTAATTATATTCTAATTTTACTAACCATGACCCGGTTCTAAAAATATATGAGATAGAGGTACATGAAAAAATGTTAAGAGGGGGTAACACATTAAGACATAACACGAATTTTCGTTAGTAACACTTACCAAATAATGTCAAATTCCCCAAATATATGTTTTTACAGGCTTCACTTTACAGTTTGTTCAATTTATAATCTTATTTCTATTGAAATAAACAATCTTAAGAAAATAAATGCATGAAATTTTAATCGCATCTCCAAAACATTGATATTTTTAGACGCATACTACTAGCGCCGGATTCAGAAAAAAATCGAAATTGGAGGGAGGGACACAAAATCGATATGGAGGTACAATTTTTTTTTCTTTAAAAAGCTCATAAGTCTTAATTGTACTTGGCTTTTTTCTTCTTTCGTTAATTATTCAAGTATACTATATCCTTATTTTAAAAATAAATTAAACATTAACTCGAGAATTAAATTCAAATTGAACTAAAGAGGTCTAAAAACTTATGGTGCAGTAGATAGTTTGGTCTACAAAACTCAACAAACAATTCTAAAATAAAACAACAAAATAAATACTTTCAAATTTGGATGGGCTTTCCTTTTCGGGTGTGTCTGGGCGTGAAATTTTGATAGGAGGGAGTACACGTGTCCGTGCCCCCTTACTAGATTCTACACTGCATAGAATTAACTTATTTTTATTTTAAATTATCATTTTTAGGATTAAAATGTCAATCTTTAAAGCAGGTTTATTCATAAAAATACTATAAAAAGTACCTTCGGTGAATTCCTTACTGTTTTAACAACATTTGTTTGTCTTCTAAATACGATATCAATTTTCAGTTATCGAATCTTGTTCAGATGCTTGTCTCAACTTAGAGATGCTAACATTTTATCGATGATGATTTCAAAATCGAAATGTGATTTGTCTTCAAGTTCTTCATTCCATCTTGAAATTTAAAAAAAAAAAAAAAAAAAAATCTCTATTAATACAATTAATAAGTTTGAATCGTACGAAATAAAATGAAACTCTGAAATGAGATAGAAAAGGGGTTGTGTGCATCACTAAAAATATATTGAGGTATCTGTACAGAATTAATTATTGAACTTCTAGATACATAAGGAAAAAATCAGCAATAATTTCAAACCAATGGTATTCTTATAACTTAGAGGGAAATTGTAGGTATTAAACATGATGTTACATATAAGTTTAAAGAAGAAAAAAACTCTCGAGAGATATATATCAAAATAATGCCCTTCAGATTTCAAATACAGCGTTAAAATCAGGGAACTGAGAAACATTTTTTATTCAAGAATCATCTTTTTTAAATTATTTATTAATTTGAAAAATTCATATTGATCAATATTTCCATTTTCTATTTATGAATGTAAAAATCTTTTTTCTTTATTAATCAGGCTTAAAATCAGATACCTGAAAGTTAAAGCATATGTAACTTAATATGGCGTAAAATCCTTCAAAATAGGGCTTTTTTTTTTTTCCCCTTCTTTAATCTTATACAAGCAAATGATCAGCGTTCTATTTTTAAAATAATTTAAATGAAAATATATTAAATTTATTTTTAAAAAATGATGACAATGGAATAGCAGAATTTTGCATTTAATTAATATTTATTTTTACTATATCTTATGTTTTTTTGTGATCAGGTATGTTCCTTCTGTATGTTGATAAATGGAAATCATTTTACTTCGGCATAAATAAATATTTTAACTTGTACTCCCGTATTCAAAAATTTGGCGAAAGTAATGAGCTCGCTAGACTTTTTTTTTTAAGTAACCTATATTAATTGAAAGCAACAATTTCTTTCTGATTTTACTTCGCTCAGTACATTAATATTAGCTGCACTTTTTTAAAAAAAATTTCAACAAGTATCATTTAAGAATAAACTTGAGTATTTCAGAAATGTATAGATAGTTAGCATTCTATTTTCCTAATGCGTGTATACTGTATACTTATACAAACACACACACAAGTATGCAATACTTATACAAAACAAATACAATACAGGGTTATTCAAAAGGATTCATCCGATTTCAAAATTCCATATTTTTAAAAATAAACGACTAAGAATGAGAAGGGATAATGAATACAAAGGAAAACTGTGGAAGTCTTATATTGTGAAAAATAATTGGCACTTATGTGCTCTTTGTGAAGCCGTTTTACGAAAGCTGTTTTATAAGCTTTCACGGAGCTACTTCACAGTGGACCAGATGACTGGATGTTACACAGCTGGCTACCTAAGTCACATGATATGGTCCCATACAATTTCTTTCTTTAGGGGTTTGTTAAAGATAAAGTGTAAGCGTTACCATTTCCCACAAATTTATGTGAACTTAAACAACGGATTTCTTCTGTCGTATGATCAATTACCACTGACACTTTACAACGTGTTTGGCAAGAATTTACTTATCGAATTAACATTATTCATGTAACAAAAAATAGTTATATCGAACACTTGTTAAAAAACACTTCTACATTTTCCATTTGCATTTATGTATTACTTATCATTTTGTGTCGTTTATTTATGGAAATATGGAATTTTGAAATCAGATAAATCATTTTGAATAATCCCAAACTGTAAAAATCTGCATGTTACAAGAATATTTTAGGGAATTGACTCGGAAATTAAACAAGATAATTAATGTTTCATGATTAGGAGACGCTTTTATATGTGTTAAGTGACCTAGCAGACATTTGAAAGTGTAAAAAATATGTAACACTAAAGTAATAAACTTAAATAAATCATAGAGGCCTTAAAATATTAAATGATACATATTAATGAAAAATGACTTACACTGAAGTAAAATATATAATATTATTTTTAAAAAACTCTTTACTTGTTAAGCCGCAATTAAATGCCATTTTAATAATATCGTGATAAAGAAAACAGAAGCAAAATGGATTTTAAACTATAATTTTTTTTTCCACTTCTTTTAACTGTATAATTTTCTTGAATTCTGCTTACTAAATGTTAGGACGCAATTAAAAGTTTTATAGAGAACGAAAAAAAATGGATGCGAAGAGGCTAATTCTTCGGAAGGCTCTGAATCTAAGTACACTTGCGCCATCTACATTCGATAGAAGTAACTAATGCATCTTAAAGTGTAGTAAATTTTCCAGAAAACGACCATACAAAAATAGTTTATTTAAAAATTATACCTAACTATGATGAATTTTCTTCCTAATTCATTACAACAATTATGTCAACTTATGTTCTCCAATCTTCTATTATTGCTTATATTTTTTGCGTTAATCTATTTTAAGCTAGGGAGGGGGAAAGAACATTGTTTTTTTAATGTCAAATTTTTATTAAACGTTAGACCTTAAGAATGAGCTCAGTTTTTGGTAATATCCATCGCAAAATAGTTTTTTTTTTTACTTAATTCACCAACATCAGTTTCTTACGAAACAACTTTTTAGAATACGATTTCAAACTTTTATTATATAACATTCATCAGTAAAAGAAAGTTTGCAATTTTTGTAAAAGATCAATCGACGGAAATACTCTCACGAGCAAATATTTTAACAAAATGACAATTAAAAGGAATTCTTATTTTTTCACCAAAGTAGAACATATATCCCTCATGTACAAATACTTTTCACAGAAATGACGATGAAAATGAATTATTATTTTCAATGCAAATAAAACATAATTTTCCTTATGTACAGATATTTTTACGAAAATAAAGTTGAAATTCTTCTTTTGAGTATTGATGAAATAATCATACCACTGTTTAATGAAGTCCTCTCAAGTTTTGACATTTCCATTCGAAATAAATTTTTAATGCATTATTTTCCAGAGAGTACATGGTTTTCCATCATTTATGGCTTCACTTTCATTCCTTCTTAACATTATTCTTGTTATTCTTAATATTATTTCATTCAGTCTTGATGACAGAATGCAGTAAAGTAAAAATAGTTATACTTCAGAATACATGAACTTGTTCAATTAAACGCAGTAAAAATGTACTGATTTTGATGTAAAATCTTATTAAAGTGTTATAGAACTCTAGATTTCAATCTAGAGTGCCATAACCTTCATTTCATCACCTACGAGAGAATGTCAAAGACTAATAACACTGAAGCCGCAATATAAAAAGAATATGAATTATTTCTAATTTCATGTAATTACATATTTCACAAAAATCTTCTATTTTACCCCTGCTATTCAGGGTATGCTTCCGCGATCGTTATACACGTATATACAGAGTAGAAACAACTGAGATTTTCCCGGACCGGGGGAGTACGACACAGCCCGGCAAGAAATTTGGACTGGTACGGGATTTTAACAGCTTCTTCTCCAATTGACTGAGCTGGTAGATTTAATGTTACTGGTTTGCTTTAGGTTTGTAAAAGAATAGTGCATGTAAATAAATTTTATCAACACTTCTCTCATCTTCAATAAACTGAATTTATTTACAATATATGTGTATATATAGCTCTCTCTTCTCTTCTCTCTTTCTCTGCTATATATATATATATATAGTTTATCATTTTCTTAATTTTATTCCTGGAAATTATGTAAGTGAGTTTATATCTGTCCAACATATTTAACTTTATTGCATCATTATTTAACATATTTGCCTTTAATCTTCAGAACTTAAATCTTTAGAATCAATTTTTAGAGTATAGTTTTTTGATTGTTATGTTTTATTCTGACTTTGAATTTAATTTCAATAAAATTAAAGTAGTATCAAACAGGATCAGATTCGCGTATTAAATGGGAAATGTTTCAGACCCAGGTCGAGCTAGCATTTAAAGTGATATTTCGTGTAAGAGTTCCATATCTCTCACAGAGATTTTTTTTAAAAAAAATTTAATTTAAAAAAGTTGATTTTTAAAAACATTTATCGTTTTCTTAATCAATATCTGGTTTACCTTCTGCTCAATCGAAAAAGTTTCTCTTACAACATCTGCTGAGATGTGATTATATATATATATTATTAAATATTGTATTTAGTTGATCAGTGAGTGACATTTTATGCTAACCTACCATTATTTTGTGTGAACGAGTGAATATAATTGCTTCATTTCTTTCAATGTACTTAACGTACGGAATTGATTGGCTTAATTGGGTACTTTACAATCCATGCAAGGGTTTGATCTTATAATGTCTGGTTATTAAGATTTTCTTATTACTGGTAAGCGTCCGGAATTCAGCAATTAAAAAACTATGCATAAATATTATAAATATTATAGTTTTTGGTATACCGGCTATAATACAAAATTAACCAAATCTGCTTCTTAAACCATTAAACCTTTTAAATTATATTTGACTTCCCTTAAATATTATATTTAATCTACCATTTTCCTTCATTAAATTTTGTGTCCGAGAAATTCCGAGACTTTGTCCGGCAAGTTTCTCTTGAAATATAACTATATATATATATATCTCTTTATATGTATTAACTATATAAAAATTTTCCTTATTATTTTTGATTAATACCATCATGCGACTTAGGTTAGCAGATTTCTTAACCAAGCATGGGGCTGATGTTTTAGTTGGATCACTTTTGGCGTACCAGATCACTTTTCAATTTTTTATACTTTGCTTCAATTTTAATTACATTTAGCTTAACTATATTCAATTTAATAATTTATCGTTTGCTTTAATTTTAATATCGAAAAAGTTTACTATTGTCCATTAATTCTCATATTTAATTGATTAATTTAATAATAATCATTTTAAAAAAAACATCTTCGGTGGCTAAATCTGTTCTTTGCAAAACTTTGCATAGAACATTTAAAATTTAGAAATATTTACTTTATTTTTTTAACCACCTAAGGGGCTATTGTTTTAGTAGGATCACTTTTGAAGTACCAGATCACTTTTCAATTTTTTTTTTTCACTTGCTTCAATTTTAATTACATTTAGCTAATAAAATATTCAATTTATTATTTTATCGTTTGCTTTAATTTTAATTACATTTAACTTAAATATATTCAAATTCATAATATTAATCGTTTGCTTTAATTTTAATTATATGTAGCTGATATAATATTCAATTTAATAATTTATCGTTTGCTTTCATTTTAATTACATTTGACTTAAATATATTCAGTTTCATAATATTTATCGTTCGCTTTAATTTGAATTATATGTAGCTGACATAATATTCAATTTAATAATTTATAGTTTGCTTCCATTTTAATCACACTTAGCTTAAACATGTTCAAACTAATAATTCATCGTTTCATTTAATTTTAATATGGGAAAAGTTTACTATTGACCATTTCTCGATATTTCATTGTTTACTTTAATTCTTATTTTTAATTGACTAATTCAATAATTATTATTAAAAAAAAAAAGCGTACCTTGGGTGGCTAAACTGTTATTTGCAAAACTTTTTTATTCAATTTTTTTTTATCATTTAGCCAGATGAAAGAAAAAACAATCGCGTAATTAGTTTTTTTTCTTCTTCCAAAGTGTAAAAATGGTAACTACAATCTTGGGTTATATTTATGTATAATTATTACTCACATTCTTCGATCTAGCCTTTAAGAAATATTTTATTTTTCAACAAAATATTTTTTTGTTTTTTCAAAGATTTTAACTGTTATCATAAATGTTCGTACAGCTTATGCAATTGTTAGAGCATGTATACATTATTTTCTGAAGTTTAAGTTTTTTCTGACTAACATATTTAACAATATCAGTGAAAAATATCTAGTTTTGAAGAACTCTTACATATAATTTTATTTAAAAAATATTCCTCCTAATATTGAAAAAACATTATTGTAGATTTTTATGTGATTAACTCAAGACGATTATTTCGAAATTAATAGTAATTGTTCCCGTTCAAATATCGAATAAATCTTTCGAGTAACGTATCTCAAAGCAGCAATTTTCAATTTTTGTTTAAAAATACATTCAAAGTCACTAGTTTCTTTAATAATTTATCTCTATGATCTGAATATAACACTTATCTGAAATTCGATATTTTACGGTGAACCATGAAATTAAATTTAATTTTAAACAATCTTTATATTTTGAAATTGTAAAGTTTAAATGCGTAAGTAATATATTTCATTACTTTTACAGCAATTCTTATTTTAAATATGTATGTTGTTCTTAACAATAAATAAAATGCTGGAGAGCTTTGAATTTTTTGTTCTTTTTTTTTTTAGAAATGGAGTTAGTATATTCACTGCTTTCCAATATCAGCAAAAATAGGAAGTCTTAACATCATCCAATAGATGGCAGTATTAAGCAGTGAAAGTCAGTTACCTTACAAAAAAAAGTAGCTAGAATATAGTTTCAATGTTCGAAACATAGATGGCAGTACGATACGGAGTGTAGAGTTTTGGTTTCTACTTAAATGATAGAGGCGCCATCTATTGACATCTAAAATAGACGTATTCTAATACTAAAATAGTATTGTGACACCAAATTTTTTTTTTTAATTAAAAGCGATGTATGATGAATAATGCACGCGTTACAATTTTTTATTTCCATCAGTCCTACACTACTACTTATCCAGGTATTCTAAGACAAAAATTATCATCCCAGAACTCCGAGGAAGATTTAGTTATATTTAAAAATAATAAGCTTAATTAACCGTAAAGTCGAGCAATATTATTTGTGTCTCCAAGTCTTTTGATTAATCCTTAGAATGTTTAAGAAAAAAATTATATTTCCATGAAAAATGTTTTCAAAAATGCTTTCTAAATGTAAAGAAAGTTAATTGAGCGTTTTAATTTTAAAAAATTATGTTACGAAATAACAATACAAATATAAAAAATATCAAGATATTATAAAAAAAAAATCAAAATACTTGAGAAAAACAAAGTTTAAGATTGTTACAGGTGTCAAATTTTTTTAAAATTTATTTATTCTAAAAATATTTTACACTAGATCAATATTTATTAAATTGTTTGATTATTGAACACATCCAGCATTGCGATGCAGTCACATTCTCTACAACAAATCTGGAATAAAGAACTAACACAAGTCTCAGGATATATGCTGGGCGTATCACGAACATTTTAGTATAAAAATTAAAATTTTCAAAAGTAAGATTACTATCTTAATTTACATTCAGTGTTTCTTAAATTTATTTTGCTTCACATACTAGTATTAAAAGCGTTAGTGAAATATTAAATAAATAAATGAAAATAACTTTTTTAAGAAAAAACATAATGTGTGTTTTCTTAATACTTCATAAGAAATTTCTGGACAAATTTCAACATAAGAAGAAGAAAAAAAAACATTTTTAGATCATTCTTAGAAGAAAATTTATTAAATCATTCGATTAGTAATCTTAATCGTCGACTATTCTTTTTCAAATATATGTTTTTGTGAAGAAAAAAAAATAATAAAATACCATATTTAAAATGAATTAAAAAAAAGTTTGATATATTTTTTCATTTACAGGATATGCATTTATTTTAAAAACAGTACTTTTAAAATTTATATCAGTAACAAATAAGTCATTTTTATTGTTAAGTAAGCTATTTTAACATATTTAAAAAAATTACACTTATTTAGAATGTTTTAAGCTTATATGTAAAAATTTATAAAGATCTAAAATATGAAACAAAAAACTTTGAATGAACAAAAAAGAAAAAATATTTTTAAAAAATGAGATGTTTATAAAATTACTACTAGTAACTGTCTGGTTCCAAATTGAGGACTATGTATACTAATAGTAGATTTAATAGTCGTATAACCATAGCATGGGAAAGACATCCGTTACTTTACTCTCTATAAAAGAATTGAACTAAATGTTTATTCATGAACAGATTAAGGAACTATTACATTTTTACAACGGAACACAATATACTTTCTTCTTTGGGGTCTCAAATATGGCTATAAACGATATAAATGCAAACACAACCACATGCCTTTAACTGGAACCAAAACTTTTGATCTATATTCTGAAATTTTTTTCATGAAAAGGCAGACTAGGTTAATCAATTACCCTTACAAAATGAAAAAGAGTATTTTCCCTTTACATTTCCTCACGGGTATTAAAATATAATTTTATAAAATACTACTTGGGCTCAAATTACAAATCAGTTATACATAATCAAAACTTATCCAAAAAAATATTAGTATATTTTGAATTAACGTTGCTTCATGAAGTCTGCTGTGGACGGATTTTGTTGCCTCTGGTGATGTTTACCCAACCTGTGATTGAAGACTATTTCGCGAATGTACGCAGAGTTTCTTATGTAACGCTTACATGTTTTCATTTCAGTCTGTATAAGTAGATTAATAACACAACATCGTTTAAAAACTGTTAATAGTTTCTTTTAGAGCTGTGTGAGTAAATTAGTATGCAATATGCTATGTTATTTTAATGTATAGTAAAATTTAATAATTCGCTTGTGGAATAAGACTTTTTTGAAACCAACATTATTTGCGACCTGTCAGATTTCTCGAAACAACTCTCTGGAAAGGAAATAAATACCTTGTTACTTACTCTGTATAAGAATTTATAAAGATGTTATTTTGAATTAATTTGCATGGAATTTTAGCATTTCTGTGTCAGATTTTGTAATTTTGAGCAATAGTTCAGTGATAAAGCTGACATCTCACTCTCCTAACGTCTATACCACACAAGGGGAAAACTTCCATTTATTTTGAACATTAATCCAATAGTTTAAGGATTTCACTTGTCTATAAGAAAAGCAAATGGTTTTGAAAGGTTTGTCAACTTTACATTAAAACTTTTAGTAGTTTAGCACACAGGATATTTTTTCTACACTTTATAAGCACTAATTAAAAAGAAATATCTATAACGATATTAACTTTCAGTAACATTGTTTTTTGTTATTTAAAATTACATTATCTAAATGCAGATAAAAAAAAAAGAAAAAAGAAGGTGTGTTGTTGGCTGTTGAAACTAATCAATCAAGGAAAACGTTTCGCATTCAATGTACTTTCTTAGTTGTATATAAATAAACTATTTAAATATTTAAGTTAACAATTTCATATAAGATACACATATTCACATTAATTTGCAACATATAATAATTATGAAGATACTAATTTTATTAAAATTTTAATTTAAAGTTTGAATATTCTCATTCGACTGGACATTACGATAAACAAACATTTTTTTCTCAAATGCTTAAGATTGCAGCGTTATTATAAGTGAAAAATAAAAAAATATTTGTACTGTTTTCTGCATGAGAAGCTACCTTCAATCTAATATTATAATATAGAACCCATAAATCCAAAAGCGCTAAAGTGAAGGACAAGCAGAATCTACGCAAGAATGAATATAAATAAACTGGTTATAGTATGCAAAAACAATAGAGTGAAATAAAACTGTTAGGTGAAAGAACAACTTTATAAAAGAACAGATTAGGGATTAATCGAGAGTAGTTTGGAGGATTGCTTAATCCTCCCTTGTGAGGGAAATAATAAAAAAAAAAAGTGAGATAAACAGATAGAACAGATTTCTGACGAAATTGAATTCGGGAGTTTTAGATCTTTTTTTTTTTTTTTTTTTTAAAGAATAGATTCAAAAGAACATACACTGCTGGCCACCCAACATGCAACACCATGAAGGAAACATTCAAAACGTGAGAAATTTTCGCTGTGCGTAACCGTAATAAGATATGCAAATTATTAACATTTCGACTCAGACGCACACCATTGGAACCTGTAGAGCCACTGACAAATGTTATAAAAAAGGGATATATGAGGTCTTGATGTATTGAAATTGTTTTTTCGTGCGGTTGCTTTATGTTAACATTTTCAGTTATCCTTGATGAAGAATACAAGCGTCATTCGTGTATATTTCTGAGCTCAACCAAAAAAGAATTGTTGGCTATATAGAATGCAGATTACCCCATAGAGAAATTAGTGATAGTGTCAAATGTAACCAAGCAAACACTGATGTAGATCCTTAATCGATGAAGACAAGAGGAGACAACTGAATGATGGGGCCGATTGCACCCATTTCGTCCCGTAGTACAACAGTACAGTCTGTACGTGCCATTCGACGTCATTTACAGCTTACAGCACAGTGGAATAACCTCGATGCATCTATTGCTATGATTACATTTGTCTCAAAACCACAGGCGCTTACGTCTGCAATGGTGCATTGAACGGCGAGCTTGGGCAACCGAATGGAACGACATATTCTTTACAAAAGAATCACGTTTCTGCCTGCAACACCATGTTAGTCGGGTTGGAGTTTGGAGACACCGAGGAGAGAGGTTGCTTAAATATTGCCTTATGTATTGTCGTACTGATCCTGCACCCGCTATTAGGGTTTGGATTGGTATTAGATTCCACTCCCGTGCCCTCCTTTTACTCATTTCCGGTACAATGATCTCTGATATTTTGGAGCCAGTTGTTTTCCTTTACCTTCGGAACTTGCCTGCAGCCCATTTCAGCTGGACAATATGTGACTCCGAGGGGCACGCAATGTTCTTCGCTAACCAGATCGCAATGTTGCCTTGATTTGCGTGTTCCCCTGATCTATCGACTATTGAACATGACTAGTAGATGAATGAAGAACGACTGGTCCTGAATACACTACCCGCTGTTACATCAGATCAATATTGTGTGAAGGCATACCAAAAAGACATCCAAAGCCTCTTTTGATCAATGCCGAGGCGTATAGCAGCAGTTATTGTTAGCCAGGGTGGCAATACCCGTTACGGATTTCATAATTTCTCTCAATTCGCAGAAGTTTGTATTTTCTATTATTTCACCTTTGTATTGTGTGTTATCTCTTTAATAAATTTGGCTTTAATTCTTCTTGTCCTTCTTGAGTGTGAGATTTAATGGCGCAAGAGCCAAAGTAGGCTATGCTGCGCCAATGTCCTTCTTGATGTTACATTTTGGGCGACCAGCAACGAATTTTCTTAATACACAATCATTTCCAGGTACATATATCTTAAAGAATTTAATCCTTAATTTGTTTAGAAGTTTAATTTATGGTATGTAAAGAAATCAGTATACAGTTCATAGCAATGAAATTTTATCTAATGGATAAAATTGGGGGAAACCGATACTGGATTTACGTCTTGTCGATTGATTGTGTAATTGACTGTAAGACTGCTGCTTAATATCATTTGTTACTGTTGTGAGTGACAAGTGCCATTTTGGATATTCTAACTAGATTAGAGCTTGCAGTTTTTAAAGTAATATTTTTCTATAAAAGGTTGAAATTAGAATAGTTGTACTTTTAATTTTAATTTTTTAATTTTCCACAGATTTTTTTAATTTTCCATGCACAGATAAGTCTCTGATTTAATGCAATTGTAAAAAAAAAAAAAAAAAAAAACTCATTTCCATTTAATCGGGAGTTAAGAGAGGAAGAAATATTTCTGTTGCTCTCTTTATATTTGAAAAACCACTCTTGAGAGGTTATCGAAGGGTTGTAATATATATTATTGAATATTTTAACAAAAACCACGTGTCACTTTTTCTAAGCTCTTCTTCTACTATATATAAATATGCTAACCAACACACGTTAAAAACAAATGGATTTCTCATCGAGTCCTAAGATTTTATATCAAGAGCAGATACAGGAAAACGCTTTTTAAATTTGTTTCAAGTAAATTTTAGGTTTTAAAATAGATTCAATAATGTGTTTTTTTTTTAATCCATTTTACCCTTTTTATCACTTCACACATTTATATGCAGCATTTTCTCTCTCTCTCTTTTTTTTTTTTTTTTTTTTTCTTCTTTCAAAACAGTAATTTTGCTATGAAAGCATTAAAGTTATGTTTAGTAAGGAGAATATTTTGACTATACTATCTTTAAGAAATATTCAAGTACTGAAATATATATACAAGAAAAGTAGGTTTATAACATCAAACTTCGTCTCAAAGTAATTCTCCAAGTTTAGAAAATTATTTTTTTAAAAAGATAACGTTCTTCTATTTTTTTAATTCATGAAATTTTGATGACTTCCCCTTGGAATAACCGCCTCACATCAGCATGTATTAAGAGCTTCATACCTGAAGCATCTATTAGGAATATAATTATGCAATAAAAGGCTTTCTTATGTAATTTATAATTTTAATAGAGTCATTTGGAATCTTTTATAATTCAGACATTAAAAAAAGTTAGATAGTGGTATTTCTCTCAGTAGAAAAATTATTCTTGGATTGTTGTGTGGGCGTGCGTGTAAGTGGAATGAGTAAGTGAATGTAAAGGTTATTGGCGCAAGATCCAGATGTGGCCATGCTGCGTCAAACAAGATTTAACTGTGGTCTATAGGTGAAAAAATCGAAAAAAAGACAAATAGGTTGACAAGAAAGAGGGTCGAAAATAGAGAAGGATCGCTAGGGTAACCCGTGTTTACGAAAGACAGTAAACCCCATGGGAAAGAAAAGATCATAGGGTATTTCGGGGTCACGATGCCCGTACTTACCAAAAGAAGGCGTGTAAGGGGAAATAAAACCATTCTCAACTTTGGACATGACAAGACCTCACCCGTTCAATTGGAATCTCAAATCAAGTTACTAGAATCAGGTAATTATCAATCAAATCAAAAATACCTTGCTCTTTTATTGTTCTCCTGAAATTGTCGACAAATTATAAACCGCCTGAAGATTTCTTCTTTATAAGCACTGTTACATAATACTAAAAATCGAATTTATAATTAAAAAATTTAAATTCATCCGAATGAATTGAAAATATGTTTACTTCCTTAAGATAAGATATTTCAAAAAATTATATATTTTCTGGTAAAGCCTATGCAAACCGAGAAAGCGGAATTTTTAAAAGTTTCATCTCTTATTTCTCCCGAAGCATTCTTTTTACAATTGCAAGACAAGACCTAAAATAATAGATTTTGCAACTGCTTAAAATACCCCTTTCTATGTTACGATTTGCGCACCTGCATTTCACCCATCTTGTTCTTTATCGTAGTTCATTTGTATCCAAAAGTTAAGCACTTGATGCGAATTCAGGAGTAACGAAAATGTAATGCTTTGATTAGCACAAAATTGTACATAAAGGTAGTTAACGTGTTTACGCATTAAAGAAAATGACAATTATGTACAAAGGTATAAAAGTATTTAATTTTTGTAAGTTATATCATGACGTCACATTTGGGTCATTAACAAAATGTTTTTTTTTTTTAAACTTACATTCATAAGGTATGTGACCACCCTGGATCTTCATACAAACTTTACAGTGATTGTTCATGTTTTAATGTGGTGATCAGCCATCGCAGATGTTAGCAACAGCTCTTCATCCAATAAAGCAGTTTCCAACTCTTTAAGACAACATGCCCAATGATATTCCAAAGTTTCTCAAATGGATTAAGCTTGAAGGAATACACCAGAAATATCCTCACTCCAATGACGTTTCATCGATGTGGACGGGCATTATCACCCATAAAGAGAAAATTAGGGTATCAACAGCGTAGTGTATCACAAAGGGGATTTAGCACTTCATCACGATATCACGTAGTCATCACAGAACCGCCTTTAAAGGCGTGTATCTATTTCCCAAAGAAATCCAACCATTATTTTGACGCTACCACTACCTACCTGATGTTCTTGACCTGATTCTGTGTTCCATATTCTCTCCAGACTCTAACACAGTTTTCACGTGATTCCAAAGCAAATCTAGACTAATCCGTGAACAAGACGTTGAACCAATCTGAGACAATTTAATTGACATGATCACACATTTTAATCTTGCCTCCCTGAATTGGGCGGTTAGGAGAATACATGTGCGTGGTCCTCGGGTGTACAGTCCTTTCATGTGGAACTTTCAATGCATAATACTATCAGATTTGTGGTCAGTAATTGTGGAAATCACTCGTCGATTCCGTTTTGCAACTCTAGCAATGTACTGATAATTATTAGTGGTGGCAACCTTTCGTAAGATAGGGCACAGGTCTTCAGACAAATGTTTGGAATTGAGTAATTGAGAAATCACTGAAAGATCTAAGCCAAATAAAAGAATATCATTGATTGAATTTCCTGCTTTAATGCGTCCAACAGATCTCAGTATTTGCCATTCATCTTATTTCAGCCTCGAAAGCGCGAATACCATCTAATATAAGCTTACGAAGTTTTTAAGCATTTCGCATTAGCATTTAAATGCACCTTCTAAAATCTTCCAGAATGTTGACATCTTCAACGACCGCCTATATCCGGACAATCAGGATGCAGCAGCCTAATGTTCATGGCCGCAAATTCGCAGTCGGTGTTCCATCGGCGAGTCATGGGCTCGAGTCCTGATGCCATTAAAGTGAGCGAATGTAAAGGTTATTGGCGCAAGGGCCAAATGTAGCAATGCTGCGCCAAAAAAAATTTAATTGTGGTTTAGACGTGAAAAAAAAAAGAAAAAAAAAAAAAAAAAGACACAAATTGGTTGACAAGAAGGAGGGTCGAAAACAGAGAAAGATCGCTAGGGTGCATCACCACTGTGTACCAAAGACAGTAAACCCCATGATGCCACTAAAGACTCCCCGTGTAGTAGTGATGCACGCTAAATCTGTCGAGTCTCCAAGTCCTCCCGTAGAGTGGTGTGGAAGTTTGGAAAGGTAGGTGTAAGTTAAGATGTCCTCGTCACTTGACCGAGGCCCAGAATTACGAATTTTTTCGCCATTAGCACTCGTGTTGCGTTTAAGTGCAACGTCAATAAACAATCAATCAAATTCCTACTTAAAATGGAATGAATGAATACTTATGAATTTCTACTTAGTGAAAATATGTTTACAATCATAATTTTCGTTTACATGTGTCATTTACAATTGTACAGTTTTTATTATTTATTTCATATACTTGTTATAATCTTTTTGAAAACTTCTCCATAGAAAATCAAAATATTTTAGAAGTCCACTCTCATTTCTTAGTGAATGGAATTGAGTTATCTAGGATAAAAATTTGGCTTGAATATGAATTTCAAGTTAACGTTCAAATTTAAATGTTTTTCGTTTTCAAACAATTAAATCAAATTAAATGTCAGGATCGTCAATCATGATTGGCTGTAAAATACGATTTTTACTTACAGTTCTCTACATTTACAGTGATTATAAGCAAAATTCAAAACCACCTTCAAAAATTGAGAATTTACATTGCGTACTTAACTTTTGGAAGCCAATATACATAAAGTCCATAATTTTGCTTATTGAATTTGTTGTGCTTGTTAAGCTCATTTGAAATATTTTGTCAGCTTTACAGGCAAGCAAGAATGTTTGGATTGTAAATATCTCTTTAATTTTGCTCTAGGAATCATAATTTCATTTACTGATATTTCGTCATAAATTATTCAGCAGGATTGATTTCCTGTTCAACATATAAAACTGAATATAAAAGAATCTTTTTTTTTTTTTTTTTTTTTAATTTGAAGAAAACTAAATTGATAATTAAAATATCATAGACGTACGACTACTTTTCTTTTATAAAATAATGATGAAGGAAAAAAAGCATTTATAAAATAAGGTATTTGTGAAAAGTAAATATTTTTCAGGCCTTTTGACAAAAAAATTTGAATACTCCATTTCAGTAATAAAGTATACTTAAGAGAATGCTTTTATGAAGTTTTTTGAATCCAATTATTTTTCTTTAATTTTAAAAATACGAAAGATGGAGGTTGGGCAGTGGATTACTTCATGAAACTATAAATTTTTAAACATGAGATCAGTATAAAAAAGATTTATATGTTACAAAAAAATTAGATATTTCAGAGGTCAGGGTATTGTGTTCAATAGAAGCCAACTCACTATAACATTTGTTTAATAAATAGAAAAAAAAACTTTCAAAGATTATTTAAAGAAAGACTATTATTATTTGTTATACAGAACCATAACAAACATATTACAAAAGATTCTAAAATATCATGACCCTAAATTAAAATTGTATTTTTTTCTCTGTAATTATGATTTAAAATCAAGTAAAGTGAATGTCACCCAATGCTACATATATTAGAATGGCATGGGTTCTTTTAATATATTTAGATAAATAAAACATATTAAATGGATAGAAAATATGAATTACTAATATAAAATATTTAATAATTCTGGAACTCCCTCATTAAAGGGAAACATATTTGCAAAACAATTTTTTCTTTCAATAACACTTATAAAATCTTATAAGTTCAATAAAGCATTTTCAGTATTAAATAATGATGAGTGTGGATTAAAATATTCATAAAATTTAGTGACTTATTACAAATCAAATGATGGAAAATTAACTGGTGACATAAAGAGCACAATTCTGGAAAAGGCAATATTTGAGCTTAAATGAATGAACATATATTGTCTGTAATTAATATTATTTATAAAGAAAACTAGAATATGTTTACAATAATTTCAAATAAAATTTTAAATTTTACAACCATTAAGGCTTAGAAGTAACAAATGTGAAAAACAAACGTTCAATATTTAGAACTAGTATATTCCATATATTATTAGATCCTCCCTTTATTATAAAATATATACAAATTGTCCTTTTTTTTTTTTTTAAAAAAAAAAAAAAATCATTGAACATTGAAATAATAGGGAAAAGAAAAAAAAAAAACTATATTTAGATATTTATCTTAAATTGCATTTATAATATTTATAATCAATTTTTCAACTGATATTTCTGATTCTTTTTTACAAGATGAGACTATATTACGTTACCAATTTTGTAATTTCCATATCTACAAAATTAGCATGATTTTTTCTTAATGTGACATCAGGTTATAATCTCTTAATTCCAGGATTAAAATTTTTTAATATAAAATTACAGAAAAAGATTTTGAACTCATCGATTTATTTAGTAAACATTTCTTCTAGGCATTTTATCAATTTCTTTAACACATTTTTAAAATCATTACAAAAAAATATTTTTATGAAAAATAATTAATATTTTTAATGTTGGTTGATATCAATCCGACTACATATTTTATATATCTTTTCTTAAGCAAGTTATCTTTTAAGATTAAATATTGGAAATAGACAAAATTAATTAGCAAAAGACAAATTGGAAATGACAATAGGAAACAAAAACTCTTTTCATTATTAACATCTCCACAGCTGAAAATTTAATGACAAGTTTTACAAAATGTGATGAATGGTCAATTTGTAAATTTCGTAAGGTGCGTAATCAACTGAATTTTGTCATTGAAAGTGTTAGCTGAAGATAATCAAATTTCATGGTCACATGGAATTCATTAATTAATATATATATATCTTACATATGAATCTTTCTTTCAATAAAGAAACCAGGACAAGAACCTATACATTTTGATTACTATCCTTAGGAAATAGATGGTAAATTAAATAACTTTGAATATTCTTACTTAAAATTTTTATGACTGCTAAACTTTTTTGAAATTTACAGTAAAACATAATTTGTATTTTAAACATGTGCAAAAGCATTAATTTTCCTTAGAAAATGAATACTTATGAACCAGTTTAACAGTATTTCTCAAATTTCACATATATAATTAAAAGTTAATATATATACCGCTAATTTAATATTTATTTCATTTAATAACAAAGGAGAAAAGATCGGTTCCAATACTTACTAAGATTACTTGGTCTCAAAAACCATATGACTAAAGCAATTTTATGAAATTTGAGTAATTCAAGATTAAATTTATTCAGCATGAAGTATCTAGTTTTAGGAATAGGAATAAGACAGTAAAATATTTAAAACTGAAAGAAACCAACTCTTGAGTTATCAAAGAATGTTGAAAATTCTAAAAACCTCTAGAAGTACTGACTAACAGCTCTATGCTATTTTAAATTATATTTAGTAGTCCCAACTGTCAAGGAATCAATTTTATTACAAATATATGCAACTATTTTTAATTAATTCATATTATTAAAAATAAGTATACATTAGCTCACACTACACAATTTAAATCAGATTTTTGTTTTGGACCTCAAATACTTTTTCTGCTTTTACTTTTATTAGAAAGTTTTTGTCACTTTATCTTTATAAATTTGGCATCTTCAACTATTTAATTTCAGATTTTCCTGATCTCTGTAGTTCTTTAGTACTTCTTTTGACTATTGATTATATTATTTATTTTTTTAACCTTTAGTACACATTGTCTCCTTATAACTTCATTCATTCTTATGTATTAGTATACAAATCCAGCAGTAATGTGATACAAACATAAATAAATAGTGCAACATTTTTATGTTTAAAGGACATTTCAAAAAATTGACAAACTGAATTTGTTTTAAAATTTATTTTAAATAAGGTAATCATCATCTCAAAAATTACAAAATGCTTGTAATATGAGTATTTTGTACAGGAATATCAGATTTGACTGAAAATATTGTCTTTCACAAAAAGAATAAAGTTGAATCATAAAATTGGGATCACATTTCTATAATTTGTACGTTTATTTAAAAGTACTTTGGAAATAAAATAATTTTTACATATAATACAACATATACAAAAGTCTGTATCTTGACCTCAAAAGAAATCAGTCTCAAATAAACTGTATAAAAAATTTCTTAAGGCAGAATATTTTTGAATAATAGGGATTCCCTTTACACAGTCTTGAAATCAACACATTTAGAATTTTTCCGCATTTCTCTAACAAGCTGTACAATATGATCTTCTAAGAAATCAATTTTATCATTTCTTCGAGCCAATGTTTGTTGAAGCTTTATTATTCTCTCAATTAGCATTTCTTTATCAATTTCAGGGATGTCAGATGAGGTTCCCTAAAAATCGAGAAGAAAATGTTATAAATTTACCTATTGTAACAAATATTATGTCTTCAATTATTTAGTTTTAAATGCAGAAACAAATGTGTTAAAAGTTTAAAAGAAAATTGGGCATAATTTATGCATAGTTACATTAAAAGAACATTCACTATAAAGCAATGTAGATTCAACGATTCCCAGAAATCAGTTTTATTAATCAAAGAAAAACATAAAAAAAAAAACCAAGAAATCATTAATTACTATAGAAAAGACATAGTATTAAAATGATACTGACAAGCAGTTTTTGAAACATTTTTCTTTTCTTTTTTGAAAATAAATGAAAAGGTAATGAAACTGTTATATGATAAAATATGAGAGTGATTGACAATAAATACTTGATTACAGAAATATATGCAAATAACAGAAATATTGGTAGAAGAAATAAATTTACAACAGAGAGCTTAATCTTCTATATTTTTTTTGCAATGTAAGTAAAAAAAAAAAAAAATAGTTGCTCCTTTAATATTAATTTTATTTAGCTTACAATATTTTTATAAATGGATAACTTTCTGAATAAATTTAAATTTCAAACTATGAATGATATATATTTGTAAAATAAGCTGTTTGAGTTTACATTTTTTTAAACATAAGAGTTGCACAACAAACTCCTAGTAATGAACCTACAGTGCATAATTTTGTAGCACAGAATTCAAAACAATGGTTCTGGAAGTGGTGCATTTCACTTACCAATATTCCACACTACACTTTGCATGAGCTAGAGAAAACCTGTTCGATTTATCTCATAAATAGTTTTATTTTGAATGACAGTCTTCAACAGAATTAGAAATTGAACACATGACTGTGAAGCTGATAACAATACCATCAGGTTACCACAGCAATAAATTGATACTTTTAGGATTATTTCATTCCATTACACACCAAAAAGCAAACACGGTGCAAAGGTACTGGGAACAAAGGAATTGGGCTCTTAATTATTTATGAACTGGCTCTTAAATTATGTGCTCAAAAACTATAGCATAATGGTTCATTTAAATTCAAAATTTTCTTTTGAAAGAACTCATTTTCCAGTCAGAATTTTTCTCACATATTACTAGCCAATCTCTTTGTTCTATATATAAATTTAGCACCAATTTTATGAACAGCAACACTCTTAATATACTTCAATGATTTCTCAAGATTTTTACAAATAGTTTTACATGTGAATATATTTTAGTTACCTTGATTGACTCAGTCGGTTTTACTGATGTAAATTATAAAATTGTGTGGAAGTCTGTATAATTCTATTACAACAAAAAACACTGATTTCTTTTGTAATAAGGGAAAATGAAACAATAGATAAAATATTCTTCTAACATTTACAGATTATGATAATACTTATACTTATTAAAAGCTATTTATATTTACAATTGTTAAAATTGAGCAAGTAATTCATTTAAAAGATAAAAGAAATATTTTTCTTAAGAGTTAATTTTCCATTGTATCCGTAAAATTATGTATGTTCTTCACAGCTTTTGAACAAAATGTATTAACTAATATTTAAACACATTCTTATATTTAATGAAGATAGAAAGGATATATAAAAATTTGAAATAATTTGACTATATTAAAGTACATTAACATTAAATTAACCATTCAATGTAATTCTAATGAAAATTACATACGTTTTTCATTTTTATTTAATTACTTTGTTTCATTTCCATACTTAAGTTACAATGACCTCTATTATATCTCAACTACTTTTAATTATTCATTTTGCAATTATTTTTATAACCTCAAAATAAAACAGATAATTACATGAAAAAAATAATGAAAATATCATTGCACAGATTTAAAAATTACCTCAGATGGAGGATTAGATGTTCCTTTTTTACTACTGAAGTTAACAAATGCAGGTTGAGGTGAAGTGGCATTCATTCTATTTTCATTTGAATTAATGACATCAAGAGATGCAGTAGAGCTACTGCGAGATCCTAAACTAGCAGAATCTGTTCTAATACCATTTGTAGACTCATAATTATCCAACCTTTTTTTGCATTCAAACAATTCTCTTGAGAGTTCCTGTTTTAATAGATCATGTAAAAAAGCAAAATTAAAAAACATTCTAAAAGTTACAGTATAATTCTAGAAATACTTACATTTTTTTCAAGTAAACTTTAAGACATACAAACTAAAATTACATTAAAATTAATAGTGTTTGAAATATTATTAACAGAAAAAATTGTATATACAATTTTAAAAGTTTTATAAAGCTGCAGAATAAATTAATGAAATTTTTTTTTAAATTTATTTTACTTAAATAAAATGTAAAAGATTCTGAATAAATATATTCTAAACATAAAAGAAAAGAGCCCAGTAAAAAAACTTAATGTTTTTCTCAATAAAATTTAAATAGATCTACAAGTACGAAATGTTTAAGGTATTTATTTGTCTTAAAGAAAACTTCCTGACAAAGAATTTTATAAAGTTTAATTATTTTCATTAATTACAAACCACTTCATTGAAATTCCAAGTTTATTAACTTTAAATGAAAAGAAAATTAAATGACATCCTACAAATACTTTAATAATAATAATATTACACACACACACACACACATATATATATATACATGAAAAATATGGAATGAAAGTTTCATCTCAATTACAATTTAGGATAATTATTAATATTATTGAAACACAATATTGAATAAAAGTTTTGGTCAATGTAATCATTCTACATTGGTCAAAATTAATCATTCTAGTTTATTTTATATAAATAAAAAATAGAATGAATCAATTTTATTAAATCAAGAAAGACAAATATTTATTAGCTTATTAGTCCAAATTATCTAATGCTAAGTAAATAAATAACAACTAAATCATTACACAAACCACTGAAATACATTTTCTAATATTTTGAAAGACACATATTAAAAAGACAGAATTATTAAAAGCAATTTTACAATCTCTGTCTCTTGAGAATGTTAGTGAAAATTGATTTTACCTTAATACTTGCGATATGCCGACGTTTCAAGACCCTGTTTTCATTTTCAGCTTCATCTAACTTTGTATTCAGTTTTTCAACTTAAAGAAAAAGAGAAGAATAAATTCTTAGCACTTACTTTTATTACTATCATAAGTTTTAATAAAGTACAAATATTCCTACATGATTACAAATAGGATATACCTAAAGAAGTGATAATTCTTTAAATGTACAATAATAGCTGTTTATTAGTAGCATGTTGAATTAATTATTAAATTCAAAAATATTAATGCCATTTATTAAAAATAAACGAAACAGCAATAAAAAATAGTTTAATCAGTGATATTAAAATTACAGAATCAAAGGGACAAATAATTTGGTACAAAATTATGTAAATTCAGAAGTCATATATGATAAAACAGATTTTTCTTTGATTCATTTCTAATTAAGTGTAATAGATTTTCGAAACACTTTTTACTCAAATACATAATGTTTATCAGTATTTAATAAAATTAAAACATTAATTCATCAAACTGGATGACAACGTGGGATCTTATACATGCAAATGCCAACCAAATATTAAAACCAGATGCGTAGAAGAAGAGTAAAACATATTCTTATCACTTAAGAAAAAGAGCATGTTCTTCTTTTTATTGTTTTTAGACCAAGAAACAGTTTTCAGAACTGCTCTAGCTTAAAAGCTGTGATGAATATGAATAAGAAAAAAATTGTATTTACACTTTTTGTATTACTGGGCAAATTATTACACTTTCTATTTAGTAATGCATCATTATCAGTAAGTGTAATTCATACATAGTAATTACTTAAATTTCAGTGACATTTCCAGCAAAAATAATTATTAAATAGCTCTTCTCTATTCCTATACAACGACGTTTTATTTTTTTCAATTTTAGCAGAGTAGTATACTGAGCTGGGTTTTAGTTGAGTTGTATTACAAGTACAATTACGTTGCTTAAAACATTCCATGAAAAATGATATTTTCAAGTAGAAACATCAACAGCTATATTCACTGCACTATTTCACGATCAAACTAAATTGCGAATTGAAACAGAAAGTAATGCTCACCAGTCTTGCTATGTAATGTTAAGCTATATCGTGATCATTAAACCTTATGGAATTATACTATTCCTACCCATACTATTCTAGTTATTTGAAATGAAACCTCCCCCAATATAATGAAATATGCAGTCTAGATTGAAGTTATGAATGGATGAGATAAATTATGGAATATATGGCCCTTAAAACTGTATTCAATAAACTTTTTAATTAATAAAAAAAAGTCTTCCTAAAGAAATAAATCTATTATAAATCTCAGAATAAAGGCACAAATTATATTTCCTTGACAAGACATTCACAAAATAAATTTTAAAATTTACCATTTTTCGTTTTTTCTGCAAGTTTTCGTGCAAGCAATTGCATTTCTTCTTCATGCTCTTTTCTTAAAATTTCCATTTCAGATGCCTAAAGAAAAAAAAAATTCAAATTAACTCAATTAATAAATTTAACTTACACTGATATACAATAGCTATTTCAGAATCGATCAAAAGATCCAGATGTAATTTCAAAGCTTTCACAAAGTCTCAAAAGATTTTTATAAGCAACAGCTAGATTACTGATAATTTTTTTAAAAATATTTTTTAAACAGATACAAGGTGAATATACTATGGTATTTTATACAAGTAAGTTTTACATTAACAGAATATATATATTTCATAAGAACTTCAGATAAACATAGTTAAAACAGGCATAGAATTAAAAAATATATAAATGAATATGTTGCAAATATTGGTATTTTAATAACTAGATTAAACACATTTTTCTAAAAAAAAGTTCTAGATTATCAAGAAAATGGAAAGAATTTAAAACAAAAAAAAATTACAGAAATTCAATAGAATTAAATACTAAACAAAAACAAAATGTTTACATAAATTCATACTAGAACATACTATAACAATTGAAATTTTCGAATAAAAAATATATATAATTAAAATATAACTCATAATTGCAATAATACAAAACTTTCAAATGTTACATGCAATGAAGGAAAATATGCATTGATTTTTTAGTTGGTAAAAAAATCTCTTAATGAACATGAGCTTGAAATAAGCTTTGAATATTAACTGAATATGCTATTGTTGATAATGTCTAAGATTTGATATAAAAGATGTACAATTCACAATGACAGTTATATCAATATTTTTATGCTGGATGTATTACAATAGTAAAGAAGAAAAAAAAAGGGAGGGGGAAATAACACTACTTTCAAAATCAACAATTATATTACTCTTCAGTTACAACATCAGCAAAATATCAAATTAAACATCTAATTTCTTCTGTAGAACAAAATTGCTTTCATAAGATTTTCATTAAAGAGATGAAGAATTCAACCATGTAAAATTGGATTCCACATCATCCATTCTAATTTTTTTATTATTAAACAGCATTCAAAATAATTACCACTTCAAACAATTTCCTTATGGTATAATTAAGGCTACAGAAAATTAAGTTATTTGTAATATCATAAAATTACAACATTACTTTTTTAAAAGTTATCTATCGGAAATAAAATCACCAGTTAAACTTTATCAAGTATTTCAAAATGTAGTACCATAAAACTATTCTTGTGAATTTACATCAAACTGGCATAATGACTTACACCTTCCAAAGTAAAATTTAGTTTTATAAAATAACTTAACTTCAAAAATAAAAGTTATACACAAACCAATTGCAAGTATTTTTGCTGCATATCAGCAAGCTGTTTCTTTGTTTCAGCCATTTCATCTTCTAGTGCTTGTGCCTAAAATCCATAAAAATTTAATATTCATAAAAAACATTAAACAGAAAATAGTATGAAACGAATTATATAAAAAAAATAATTAAAATAAATTTTAGGTATAAAAATCAACATATGTCTAATATACAAATAAAAAGATTTAATTGTATTTTAAAAAAAACTTTATTGTGCACTGATGTAATTGGAGTTAGAAAATAAAAATTGCAAATAAATCCTCTTATAAAAATTCATAAATTTGAAATTCATTACAATAAAAGAATGAAATTTCATGTACAATTAAATAAATTCTTAACATAGTTAAGTGTGATAACAAAAAAGTATACTTAATTAAGCAGATATTTAATCATTGTTGATTGAATTTTGTAGATGTATTAAATACAACGATGAATTCACAGAAATTTTATTTTAAATAAGAAAAAAGAAATAGAAAACTCATAAATTTATCACTTAGCTGTTGATGCCATTTAAAAATCTTCTAAAATGCATTGAATTAATTTGGAAGGGAAAAAGCCATTTAATTTCCCTAAATTAGCAATATTGATACTTAAATATAAAAAAAAATTGACCATTACATAGCAGCTTCTGTTAATAATATTTATAAGAGAACAAAAAAAAATATTCATAAGGAATTATTCAATTGATGTTTGACGCCTCATTTCATTTTAAATATGAATAACACTTCGTAAATTCAAAGGGACCATGGCTGGTCAATTTTTAATTATTGGCACATGAAGATCAATAAAATTTATGTTTAAAAAAAATTGACATGAGGTTTGATGTTAATGAATATCATGACATGAAATGGTACTAAAAATACTTTATAAAGAAAACAGTATAAAAATTTAACAAAAAAGAATTTAACATTCTTTTATTTCAATAAAATTACACTTAAATATTAAAAAAAATATTGTATTCACAGCCATTTTCTGCCTTTATTATGTGCTTAAGTAAACCTGGTTTCTTTCATAATTTTCAATTGTTTATAAAAAAAAAATCTGTTAAAAAAATGTTAACATATCTTTATCTCAATATACATAGCAATATCAACAATTAAACAAACAATTGTTTTTTTTTGGGGGGGGGGGGGAGTGCACAGTTTATAATCACAAATTTAAAATAGAAATTGTAAATAAATTTATATATTACTATAAATTTGTACATTACAGAAAATTTAAAACTCAATTTTAGTTGTAATATCTAACACACAGGAAGGGAGGAAAGCATTAATGTACATTTCAAAACAGACTCAAATAAATCGAAAAACAATTCTTAAAAAATAGATACTCACTTTAACTTCTAATAAGGAATGAGCAGATTGTAATTTAACATTTGTATCGGTTACACCTTCAGTAAACTTAAGCAGTTCACCTTCTTTAATGTGACAAGCATTCATATCAGCTTGCAATTCTGCATTTGTTAAACGTAGTCTTTCAACTTCCCGCAAACTAGCAGCTGACTTTTCTTTCTCTCTGACAACATACATGGTTAAAAATAAACAATTAAAAAATTGAAAGAAATAATTTAAATTATTTCACATAATAATGCTAACAATCCTTTAAAATCATCAATAGGTTCAATAACAAATGTTATTCGAATATTCACATAAAAAATAATAGAGACCTGATTTACATGCATATAAAATTGTAATTACTCAGATTATTTTGAAATGTTTTTAAAATTTCTAAAAAATGCACTTAATCTGAGATGATACAAGTTGTTAAAAAGGTAGAATAACTCTTTATTTTCTTACCCCTTCTTTACAAATTATCTGACTTAGAATGTTGTCAGCATGTTTTCAAAATAAGAATCTATCCAAACTGAGAGGATAATTGCTTTTAAAGAAAAAATCAGAACTAATACAACCAATGCTAAAATTTTCCAAACATCAATTAACATTAATCACAAATTTTAAATAGCAGTCAAGTAATGAGGGCATTCACAGACTGTCAACATATAACATTAAGTCAGCATTACTCACCAATATTTTTTGTAAAAATCCTAGATTGCATTTCCTTTCTTCGTTTAGGGAATAAAATATTTGAAATTAATACTTTTTATTAGCTGCATTTCTTCAAATCAGTCAAATAAGTATATTCAAATCAAAAGAAACAGTATGTTATACACATTCATATATCTTAATGATCATAGTACCTAAACCATAATAGAAATTAGCATAAAAAATTAAAACACCTTATCAAATAATTAACTTAAACAGGAAATGGAAATTAGTAAGAATAAATAATTTAATAAGTATTATATTTCTTCACACTTATCTAATGAATATATATATAAGCACCAGTAAAATTTCAAAAACTTATTATGAAGAGAAGAATTAGCAACACAAACTCAATATGTAAACAATATTAATAATATGTACCTGTCTAGTTGTAACCGGACAGTTTCCATCTCTGCTAAACGAGCTGTAAGATCAACTATTTCTTGTTTCAACATGTTTTGATTATCTTTCAATTTGCTAAGATTTTGTTCATATTCTAACCTTTCTTTTTCTAAACTGTGGATCTAGAAAAAAATCAAAATAATATTATTGAAAGTAATTTATCTTAAATAATTATGAACTCTAAAACTTACAAGGAATACATTATAGCTCAGTTTTTAACAGAAGAATTTAGTTCAGAGGAATAATGATTTGCTAAAATATAAGACTTCAGTTTCTACTGAAAAAACTTCAACATGCAAAATTTAATATATAATATGATGAAATACAGTTAATTATTGGATAATAAAAACGTATTTATTTTTAAGACATATTTTGAAGTAATTATACGCATAATAAAAACAATCCACAATAAAATAAACTACTTTTAAAGTGAGAACATTATTTTCTTCCATAGTCATCCTTTGTTTCTTCTTTAAAGCCTCTAATTCTTGCCTAAGAAGCTGATATACCTAAAACAGAACACATTAAAATGAACTCAGTATTAAAATAAAAAATCATAACAATCAAAGATTTAATTAAAAGTATAATTTTTACATACTTTTATCATACAATGGACAGAAAAAAAAAGATGTTAACACATAAGTAAAATTTACAATAAAACAATAAAAATGTTCACAAAAATAATTGATGATGACAATTTTATAACATAAATCATATAACACAAATACACAATACTAAATGGTTAAACAAGAAGAAAGTACTTCAAAACACAGTATAAATATGATCATGAAATTATAAGCAGTAATTAGAAAATGGGAGATTTCCAATATGGAATACATTTTCAAGGTGTCTACACACTTGGCAGACATTTCCCTAAAATGTATTTTAATTATCATCATAGCACATATGAAAAATTATTTCATATATAAATTTCTGTTTTTGAGTTTAAAAACCAAAGAAGGAATTTGACAGACATAAGTAAATGTGTAAATAATTGGAAAGTTTTATTCACTATACAAGAATTTTTCATTGGTTTCATGAAACACTAGAAGCTTATTTTGATGGGATAATAGTTCAAATAAACATTAGGGTGTGGACAAAATATTTAGAAATTATTGACTGGTTTTATTAATATTAAGAAGTGATTGATTGGTTTTATTAATATTGCTCTAAAAGCAACACGAGGGCTATTGGCTACATAATATTAAGAAACAATTACATTACAGGAAAATATTGGAATATATCCCTTTTGGAAAAAGAGAGATGTTGATTACTCTTTTTCCAATACAAAAGATTTTATAAATTTATACAGCAGAAGCTACTGATAACAATTCAGGAGATAATGTAAACAATCCAATTTTCAAATGCAAAAATTGCAAAGCTAATAAAGGAAATATTAGAAGAGTAACAAACTAGAAACTACTTAAATGAAGAATACAGTAAGGAAAATTTATACACAATTACACAACAGTTATAGTGAACAATACAGAGATGTTGAGGTAAACAAAAACACCTAAATATTAAGAAGTAACTGAAGAGATTTCTACATTGATACTGGACATGAGACTATTTGTCAAAATGAACGAACATTTCTCAGTTCCAAATTAGAGAAATAGCCTCAAATGAAAATCTGCAGCAAAGACTTAACCACAGATTTTCATAAAAATATACATCAATAGTTCATAAATTACTATAATTACAGTTTGAGAGACAAACAATTTATATAAAACAATTCAATCAAGCAGAAAAAATGCGCCACATTATTATTATTCACAGTTAAAAATATTGTTTACAACATAAATAAGGTGAAAAATCACTGCTTGAAAAATAGTTCATTCATAATGCAAAACATTTCATTATTTACAAATTAAAAACACTAAAGGGAAAAAACAAAAATTCAGTTATAAATCTTTTTTTACTCATAACTTTAAATTGGACCTAAAAACCTAAACTTAGACACTATGATAAGTAATGCCGATTTCGCATGTGAATGACTCAAGATTTTCTAACTGTGACCTAAAACAATGAAATATTTTTCAAACAATGAAGAAGTAATTTCCAATTCAAGACTATTTTTAGAGCAATAGCTCTGAACTTTGGAGACATTTTACGCCATCAAATATGTTTTAAGTTAGAAAAATATAAATTTAATAACCTAGTCCGAGCTTTATACACTTATTATGTACACACTTTTCTTTACATATTAAAATCCATATTTTAACTGTTAGAATTTTGTTTTCTCGAATACAAAATGTAAATCAGTTAAATAATTTTTTTTAAAAAACAATAGAATAAGATAATATATGAATAAACTCTTCAGAAAAGTAATTTTGCAACACTACAAACATTTTCATTAAAAAAAAAAGGCAAATTCTCATATATAATGCAAAAATTTACATACCTTAATTATAAAAAAGAAAAACTAAAAAGTAATTTTTATAATCGGAATTATGCAATATATCAATATATACTTCATCATTATATATCAGCAGCATAATCAGAACTTACTTTTGGTGGGAATCCAGAATTCAACTCATTGAATCAATGAAAGAAACTATGCTTTAAAAAATACAGTTTGACAATTAGTGGATGTTTGAGTTTTATCTAATATATGCCTCAACCTTACAAAATCACAAATAATATATCTCGAAAAATCCATATTTTCCAATAAAAAAATAATTGTGAATATATTTAAATCATTGATATAAAGTAAATTGGTCCTTGAGGGTAGAATAACTTCAATTATACCATTATTACAAAGGCTTATGTTTACATATGAGTACAAGCAAATAACTTTTATGAATTAAGCCTTTAAAAGCCCAACTGACATTTGAATAGATCACAGCAAAGAAATATAATATTAATAGAAGGAAACATATAATTTGGAATAGCCAATTAACTGAAACTCATAACGTTTGATCCACACAGGCAAGTTTAACACAGTAAAATGATTTTAAATAATATTACATCATGGTCTTCATTTCCTTTTCATAATTTCACTTAGAATAAATTATGTAATCTATAAACCATTCTGCAACAATTAAAAATTATAACAAATACTTTACCTGGTCTTGATCAGACTTTTCTTGCTTTTGTACTTCAAGTTCTGATAGCTTTTGCTTCAGCTGGCTGTCAAGTTTAACAGATTTTATTTCCTCAGCTTCTTGATAACATTTAATCATCTCTTGGCAATCTTTGCGCACTTGCTCAGCTTCTTCTTTCATTTCATTCAGTCGATGCACAGTATGATCTAATTTGGATTGAGTTTCCTACACACATAAGAAAAGAAAATATGGATCACTAAAATACAATACATATTACAATATGTTTTACTATTGATATAAAATCACAGCAAACCATAACTATAAGCTCTTATTAAATATAGGAATAAAATAAACTGACTCACTGATAATTGGAAGAAAAAAAATGCTCAATTTTTGCAATAATAAAAAACTATCATAGAAGGATTGCTTCACAAAGAAATGAATTATGAGGGGGGGGGGAGAATCCAAGTGGAAGGGTCTTAATTAGAAGCTATAGAAATCAAACTTATTTGATCACAAACTACAGAAAATAAAAATTAAAAGATAATTTAGGAAACACCCAAAATTTAGATGACAGATAAATAAAACACCAAAACTTATATTCAATTCAGTAAGTAGGGCTAATAAGATCTGCATATATTGCAGATGCATTACAATTACCTACATATTTAAATATCATAAAAAACAAAAGCAAAAATTATTCTCTGATATCAGAAATTCATCAAATGTATTTTCAAAGAAAAATGTCATTCATCAGAAATTCATCAAAAGAAATATTCAAATATTTTTTTTGGTGAAATTTTGTATTTTAATTAACATTGCAATCAGAACAACTTAATAGACTGGGATGCAAATCTTGTGATTTCAAGACACTGTCATGTAACAAAGATAACTCCTGAACAAGTACCACATTAACTAAATTTTCTAATGAATTAAAATTAAATATAACTAAACCAAATAAGTTTAAGCACTGCTAGCATGACTTACAGAAAAACTCACTAAGATTCTTTAATCAAGAAATCCAAGTAACGCAAGTCAAACTCTGACAAAATTGAAAAAATTCAAAAATTTTTAAGCAGATCCAAATTTTCAACTACACATGCCCTTTCTAAAATCTTATTAAATTAAACATAAAATATGTAATAAATAACACAAAATATTCTAACAGGAAACAATAATAATATGATCAATTCTAATTTTAATTTAATTAAAACAATACTTAGAAAACACACAAAACACTGAAGTTAATAACAGCTGTTAATGTTATGTGTAACAACAAGCTAAGTCACAAAAATAATTACTTTATTCACAAATTAAATACACATAGGTGATTAATCAGAACATTTGCCACATTTTAAACAAGTAGTATTACTTAAATCAGTAAAACTATTTAAATATACAAGTTAGTGGTTTATAAGTTTCAAAAACCATTATGTAAAATTTTCTAGATGTTTAAAATATGTATTAAAAATTAGAAATACTTATTTAATAAAAGGACAGTTTCATCATTAAAAAAGTTTCAAAGATAAATTAAAAATATAGTTTAAAAGCATATTTATAAGTTTAAAGACAGAAAAAATACTCAAACATTTAGAAACAGAAATTATAAACAAAAATTCAATATGTATAAGTTAACCAGGCAAAAGAAGTATTATAAATGAAATCTTAAAGTAATTAATAAGTTTTAGAAAAAATAATTAGAATTATTTCCATACTTGATGAGCACTAGTTTCTGTTTTCAGCTTATTCTGCAACCATTTAATTCGAATTTCTCTAGAACTTAAGTCAGTATTCAGTTTATCAAAACTTTTCTGTAATTTCACAATTTCAACCATCTAGATAAAAAGTAGAAATCATTAGAGCCAAATAAAAAAAATCATCACAAGAATATTTTTAGAATAGAAAAACCACAGATATTTCAAATCTGATTTATAAATTTGAAGAAAGAAAACATGAACAAAATGCCTATTTAAAACTAAAAACATGACATTACATCTATCAAAAGTGGCATATTCTTTGGCAATGTCACAGATGATAAAATTAAAATTAACAAAGAATAATAAATATAATGTTTCAGTAAAAGGTTTATTCAAAATCAATAAAACACAGAATATTAACATATTATAGATACAGGCGCATCATCCTTAATCATGTTTGAAACACAAGCACATTATCCTTAACCATGTTAGTTTTCTTTAAAAAATATCATTAGCTTCATAACTTATCAGATCAAGTAAATTCAAAATGGATACTTTCTTCCTTTGACATTCTATCATTTTATTAAATAATCAACATATTAAAAGGCACAACTGTAAAATTTAGACAATATGTCACAGAAATGGCTATTGATTGAGAAATATATTTAAAAAATGCATAATTTAAATACATACCTTACTTTCATAGCATGAAGAAAGCCGATTATTTTCAGAACTAAGTCCTTTAATCTTTGAAAGAAGATTTTCACGCTCTTTATTCATGTCTCTCATTTTTTTCTCCAAATCTTGTTGAGCTTTTTTTTCCAATATAACTTCCTTTTCACTATTTGCATAACGAATAACAATTGATTCTTTTTCTTTGCGAAGAGTATTACACTCTTTGGAAAGCTGAAAGTTACACACTTATAAAATCAGATTTTTAAAATGATAAAGTATACTTTAACATTAAGAACAGAAATTTACTTTACATAAAAATTTTACATATCATACATCTGGACAAAATGTAAGAAAAAAAGATAATACTTTATAACACCAAATTTTAATGAAAATAATTTTTGAGAAAAATAATAAACATATTTTAGTAAATAAAAAAAACCACAAATTATTGCAACTGATTACAATAATTATTTTTAATTAAAAAGCTTCTTTCAATATATTTAATGTAGTATGTACTTGAAAAACTTCCATAAAAACATTTGTAAATTCACTTTATTACATAAAAAATTACCTTTTCTACACCAATTAAAAATTCTGCTCTGATTTGTTATTCTGTTGTCTTGAATGCAATTTCTTGGGATTTTAATTTTGCATAACGAATAACAATTGATAACGAATAACAATTGATTCTTTTTCTCTGCGAAGAGTATTACACTCTTTGGAAAGCTGAAAGTTACACACTTAAAAAATCAGATTTTTAAAATGATAAAGTATACTTTAACATTAAGAACAGAAATTTACTTTACATAAAAATTTTACATATCATACATCTGGACAAAATGTAAGAAAAAAGATAATACTTTATAACACCAAATTTTAATGAAAATAATTTTTGAGAAAAACAATAAACATATTTTAGTAAATAAAAAAAAAACATACAAATTATTGCAACTGATTACAAGAATTATTTTTAATTAAAAAGCTTCTTTCAATATATTTAATGTTGCATGTACTTGAAAAACTTCCATAAAAACATTTGTAAATTCACTTTATTACATAAAAACAGCACCTTTTCTACACTGTTTAAGAATTCTGCTCTGATTTGTAACTCTGTTGTCTTGAATGCAATTTCTTGGGATTTTAATTTTACATTCAGTTCTTGTATTTCATTCTCTAATCTGGCATTTGCAGTTTCTAAATCTTTTACATATTCAACCATCTTGTTAAACCTGCAGAATTTATATGATTCATTTAAAAAATATATAGTACATTTTATCCATAGGTTTAATAATCTAATTTATAAAATAGAATACAAAAGTTTAAAATTTAAAAATATATGCTCAAACAGTATTTCTCATTCTCAAAGACCATTCTACTTAACATTAAGAAAGCCTATGATTTTTTTTTAAGTATCAATTAAAAATTATTTAACTGATTATTTTCCAAAAATATGAAAGAGATTGATTATACAAAGAGAATTTTGAATCAACATTTTTAAGCTCAATTAAAATATTATTGGTTACATATATTTTTAAAGCCCATGTGCAGAGTACTATAATTCAAAGATATTGCAATTTAAAATTTGATAAATCAGATTCGTATATTTGTAGTTTTTACACAAATTGCTAAGAAATAAATAGTAAATATTAGAATCAATAATGCTTTTTTACCTTTTGAAAGGCAAAATGTCAGAAATCAAAACTATGAAGGAAGCGTCATGAAAAATATAATGCTGCGAGTCCATACATATATAAAACGAGGTTTCAAAAATTGGCATTCCCACCCTCAAAGGAAACCTGGTTGCAAGGAGCAACCAAAGCACATTTTTGTTATCAGTGCCATTTGTCAATGTTAGATATAAGAGTGATTTTCTCCCAACAAGTTTTGATGAAATTGTATTGAATTTTATGAATGAAAAAAATTGTGAATTTGTGGTTGCATTTTGTAAACCAGTTAGCTGCAATGATTTGCAAACATTTAACTTAAATTAACTACAAACAAAATGCCAAAAAGTGCCTTTTTTAAGATATTCACAACATTCATAATTATAACAACTATACTTAGATTGGTTTTTTTTTTTAATTCTTACATTTTTTTTGGGGGGGGGGGGGAAAACATTAAAATTTATTATAGAAAAACAGAAAGAGAAAGGGGAGAAATGTTTTGAAAAGTAGAGATGTTATATCAGAATTTTTTAAATGTATGAAAAGACAAAAAAAAAAATTTATGCAAACTTTTAACAAAATGCAATTCTAAAATTGCCACAAATAGCCCTTAATGTGTCAGTAAGGTACGTAAAGCAATTTTCTTTTTTTAAATTTCCTATTAACTTCTCAGATATAATTATCTTACCAATTTAATATTTTTATGAAACTTATGCATTTTCAAATACCCATTTTTTCAATTCAGGTGAAAAAACAAATAATTTAGACAAGATTTTAAGATTTTATCTTTAAATTTTCTAGCAGAACACATATACAGTAGTAAATCTCTGAAAGTTAAATAAGAATAAGTGATTTATAATACAAAATTTTAAATGTTTCTTAACTTCCATGCTAATTGTTGTCACACAGAATCTTCCTTTTTTTTTTTTTTTTTTTTTTGCTTCAAATGACAGAATAAATCTTTTAATTACAGACCTAAGCATGTTTCAAAATATACTAAATTTGCCTTTCATAACAGCATGTAAACATCTAAGTTATAAGACCTGAGAAATCCATATATATTTTTAAGATAATTTAATGGGGATGGAAGGATGTCATGTTATCTCAAAATGATTTTCATGCCAAATAAGACTACAATATATTTTTTCAATGCAAATCTTTTAAAGTATAGTACAATCAGACACACCATTCTTCAAAAATCTTTAGTATCCATGAAGCCTTTTAAAACTAAATTCGAGTTGAATGCATTACATTTGTTATCACAATTCATGACTGACACTGCACAGCAGGGCTCAAGCCCACGACTAAATGAATATAACGTCAGCTGCTCGCTCAGGACCAAGACCACTAAGTTACTGCAACCACATACTTGTTTCACTAAGTTCTGTGTGTTTGATCTTTCTAGAACTCATTTAATAAAAGATATTTATAAAATGAGGAATGTTATTACTTAATTAGCTTTTCACAAGTTTTTTCAAAATACAGAATAGAAATAATTTTACAGAATAATTTTACTACAGAATAATTTTAGAAAAATAAATTTAAAATTTTAGCAAAAGTTTAAAAAAAAGGACTAAAAATATTTTTAAAACATCTAATTTGTGGCAATTTTTGTCAAATGAATTACTCAATCTCTTTGAAGGTAAAGATTGTGCTGAACCATTTAAAACTAACATTAACTTCTAAACATTAACTTCTAAACCAGAAGTCAATAACTAATATGTACATTCATGTTTAATTTTGTATTAAATTTTATTGCTATCCAGGTGTGTCAATCTTGATCAATCTCATGAAAAAGTTAAGTAAAAATTATAGTTCTACATTTAGGATAATGTAATATATGAGGTAATGAAAATCACTTTCATTAGAATAATTATTAAAAGAGAACTTATAATTTTGATCACAATGCACACAAATTAGGTTTAATAATTAAATAAACAAGTGAAAATAACTTATAGTCACATAATGTAACACAAACACAAAGTTAAAGAAAAATTATAAAATACACTTTTGAAAATTTCTAATCGCAAATCTAACAAAGACTCATAAAAAAACTAATAACATATATATCTTTCAATTAAGAAAATAATGCCACTTTTTTTTTTACATTATAAGAAACTGTACATCAACCTGATTTAAGAATGAAAGAGAATATTTTTAAACTAAAAATAATGCTGAAATAGTATCAAATAAAATGTAGAATCAAAGGAACTATTAATTAATTCGAGGAACTAATCCTTACAGATGAAACAGACCAAATATCAGGAACAGCTGAAAAAGTACTAAAAAATAAAAGTCTAATTGATTTTTAAATGATCAATATAAGAAAGAGAGAGAAAGAAACAGTAAATTGATAACTGACACAAAATAGTTAATATGGTATTCTCTGTTGTATTTGAAAACAAGTATTGTTTTTTGTTTTTGTTTTTTAATGATTACATAAAAAAAAATTATTAGTAGGATAGAAACTATAAAATTTCAGTTAGCTTATAAAAATATAAATAAATATTGATAAGTAAGGTTTAATAAAAAAAATTGCAAAAACGGAATAAGATAACAGAAAGTTTGTTATATATTTCCAGAAAAAGTGTAAAATCCTGTCAATCATTTTTCACAAACCAGAAAAATGTCACCATTTTTCAAGGAAAATGTCACCAAGTGATTAAATAGGAAATGACTGGTGTGAATTTGGCAGGAATTATGACAAATTTAATGGTTAACAGGATTTTACACAAGATCATATTTTCTTGGCATGACACCAGCAAACATTCTGCATGCCACTTGGTAGCACAAGAGATATGTTACTGATTTTGCTGGTTTAGACATAAACTATTAATTTGATATAATTTCTCATATTTTCATACTCATTATAGTTTTAGCAAAGTTCTTTTTTCACATTTTATAATTTATAGATCAAAGTTGTGCCTTTTTCTACTAGAATGTCCTAATCAATTTTTGTGCCTAGCTATTTCACAAAATAATCATACTTTTCTAGGGTTGAGTCAATAAAATTACTTTTCTCATAAATCAGATTGAAATAGGGATAGTAACCTTTGTCTCTCAAAATCCATAAACAAACCACTAGTTTTTACATCAACTGCATTTTTCATTTTCGTAAAAGAAATTTGAGATTCAAATTCTGTATTTAAGAAGTTATTCTTACATTCAACAAACTGTTTACTAAAGAATAATATCAGTTCAAATGGGATTTGAAAGAAAACACAAATGAGATGAAAAAAATTTAATATTATAAACTTTCACATGAATACCAATTAATTTATCTATTTAAAATGAGGTATGAAAAATTCTTCAATACACAATCATTTCAAATTGCTAACTACTTTCTTTACTAATAAAATCAAATGAGATGTTCTTATAATAAATATTGAAATAAATTATTCTAATCAGCAGAATTTCTTACATAAAATTCAAAATTTAATATATATTTTATCTTATTCACCAATAAATACTTAATAAAAACATCCAAAACCAATTTACTACACATATAAAAGTAAAAAATATTTAATATGCTGTTAAATAAGGTTAAATATTAAATAAATCATTAATACTTAGTAATTTTCTTACTCTTGATGCTTGGATATCCAGTTATCTTGAACAATTGTTACCGGTACTTCTTCATTAATACTTTTTTCAGGTGCTGCATTTTCATTAATTACATCTTCAGATTCTTGGACAGTAGATATAATGGAATGGCATTGCACATTTTCAAGCGCCACAGCATTTATTCCTTCCGTATCAGAAACAGGGATATGTTCATTGGAAACATTTTCTATATTTACATCAATATTAATGGAAGAAGTTTCAGATTCAGAGGAAGATGTATCAGTAGAATGACTTGTATCATTTTTTATTAAAGAATGAGAATCACTATCTGAAAATTGATTTAGTTCTTCAAGCATACTTTGATCATCATTAGATGACTCTTGCTTCTCATGTTTCATTGAAATAGAAGACTTTAACTCAAAATCACTGATCATTTGCTGATCAACCAGATTTTTTTCAGTAGTATCACTATCTGAAGAACTAGATGTATTTTCTGCCATCATTTACTGAGCAAATAATGTAAAAAAATACTCTAACATATCACAATTTTAATTAAATTAACAAAATAATACATCGTCCATTAATTACTTATAGTTAATACTTTACTGTATGCATAATACTTCATAACTGTGCTTCAATATGTCAGCTTCACTAAAAACCACTAATTTTGACTCCTGAAAATAAAAGAGTCTAATTATTTTCTATAAATATAAGTGAATGAAAAATAATTTAAGTGCTTTTATTAAAACTATACTTAAATATACTATGACTTTACATAATAATATTTAAGGAAATAAAAGGCTTAAATGAAAAACTATTTTCTTCTTTCGTTATCAAAACTTGTATGAAGTTGATAACAGTTAAAATAATAACTAAAATTCTGATTAGTACACAAAAGTTTTATTGTAAGCATTTCAGATTAAAATCATCTCAGAATATTATTAATATCTATAAATGATAAATTATTTCATGTTAAAACAATATCTTATATGTTTCATATGGTTATCTTAAAAATGCTTTCAAAGTGAAAATATTGCCCTCTATTCAAAATCGGGAAACTATAAAAATTGTATTTGCTTCTGAACAAAGTTCTGCAATTATACAAAACAATCAGAAATAGTAAAATGCACGAAAATTACAAATAATAAATTTAAGAGAAACATTGATATAATAAAAGTTACGTTTTATACTAGCAGCTTCATATTAGCAACAAAATAAACCGTTTTCATTAGGGTGTAGCCTATTTAAAGCACGACAGACTGTTTTTAGTTTTCAACTGAAGCAACAAAAATTTTCCATCGTATGTGGTACATTGCGTAACTCTATTAGGTGAAATAAATTGGGAAATATGTGTGTGATAATACAAATTCAACTTAAACGGAACTTTTAAATGAAATAATATTACTTCGTTGGTAAAATTTTTGTGACAGTAATTTCAAAACTACTTGATTCATTTCAATACATTTACAAGATAAAATTAGTATAGAAAATATTTTTATGACACAATTATTTACTAATACATAAACAAAATTCCAAATTGGATTTGTCAAGAAGTCTAACATACCGAAGATTCTTATTAATTTACATACATAGTAAATATTTAGAATGAAACTCGCACATCTATTTCCATTTTAATGTTTCCAAATGCCAAGTAGACATTCCACCTGTTCCCATACTACATAGTAAATCAAACAGAAAATCCCCAAAATATTCCCTAACTCTTTGAATATTCCCTATCAAAAGCGAAAAAGAAAATATTCACAACCGTGGAGCTTAAATTGTTAATTTTGCCTTTTTTTTTTTAAATGTTACTATAAATGAATGCGAAGTCGAAATCGGGTGAAGGTGCAAAAACAATGGAAGCTTTAAAAATATTCTTACAAATTTTACTTTTTAGAGAATAAGCATCGTTTCTCAAGATTCCTCTTGATCTTTTTCCACAATTAGATTTTAAAAAATAATAATATTCAAAGGAATTTTCATACATAAAATATATCAGTGAATCTCAAGAGGGAAGAATCTTTCAATTATAGACAAAAAAAATCAAATTGCTTTGAGGGTTATTTGTAATTCCCGTTTTTTTAAAAATGATTCAATGAATCAGTAGTAAACATTGATATGTGTTTAATGGCCCAAAATCAATCGTTAAAAGAAAATCACGAAATAGGATGTATTGAATTTAGACTAATAAGTATAATTTGAGTATTACAATTTTACAGGTCAAGAAAATCAGAAAATACTTTGGTAAAAAAAAAAAAAAAAAAAAAAAAGGAAGAGTGGAGTTAACTACTTCAGAAGTTTTACACTTTAAAATGTGATCAACTTTTAGTGTTCAAAATCTACTACGTATTTTAGCCCAAATATTCACCCCTGGAGCTCGGTAAAATTATTTGAAAAGAAACACAATGCATAATTTTTGAAATGCTTACCTACCAGAGATGTTTTCCTGAAGAACCTTTTATTGAGAAATGGTTCCCATAAAGAGATTAAAATCTGAAAAGGATGGTTTTTTTTTTCTAACCTTTAAAATTATTGCGGAAATTTTCATACATACACACACACGCACACACGCACGTACGCACACATATATTCTTTTATGGTTAGTAGTTATTTGCTTATTCCCTGATGGTGGAAACTATAGTTTCCATAAAAATGCATACAAACAGATTACCCCTCCCCCCTTCTAACAGTATTAAACTAAAAAAAAAAAACAATACATTTTAAAATTATAATGGCTAATTGAGTTATGCATGTATTGAAAAATTGTGTCACTTGAAGGGGTTATTACATGCGTTCACATTTCAACTGATTCAGATCAGCAGGTTGTAACTGATCTAAGACAATTTAATATTTTAAAATATCAATATTTATTTGTCATTAAATTTCGAGGGGAGTTTTTACTTAGAGGGGTTGAAGGTTTCTTCGAAATGTGCCAAGATCGCCAAACTGAACAATTAGCACAGAACATAGTGATGAAGAACATCTATTGAATATCTTCATAAACATAAATACAAGCAAGAATCGAGTATCTAGAAAACTACTTCAGAGAATTCTGGTTAGTTACTTAGGGAGAGAGATGAATATTCTGGTGAGGGATCTCTTTTACTCTCCATGATGCACTCAATAGAGCTTTGTATATTTGGAGGAGGAGGACACCATTCGGATTGGAGAGGCAAGAACTTTTTCTCGTTTGCTGTGTTCTTGTTGAAGTTGATTTCTGCTGGCTCCTAGGTCACGCCGTGGCCTTTAAGCTCGTATCTTGTGACTGTGCTGCTTAGTGGCGGAAGGTGGAAATTTCCATGCTATTTTAAGTGCTTGGGCAGTTTGAGAAAGTTCGAATGCCATTATTTTCTGCTAGAGTTGGTGCTTGATTTCTTCTGGATTTGATGGCTTATGGATGTTAAGTTGCTAAACTTTCAGCCAAAATTTGAGCGGGGGAGGGGAAATAAATTCAATTTAGGTATCAATTTGAAAAGTGTAAAGTTATGTGCACCGAGTGGGTATGCTACGAATATTTAAGTGGGAAAAAAAGCGAGGTGATAGGCAGAATTTTGAGTGGGTGGTGGGAAAAAAATAAAGTGAGAGAAAGAGCCTTAGCTCCACCCAGTAGGAGGTGGGAAATATGAATTGAAAGTGATGCTCTATTTTTCGTTTGAATTTGTCGGATAAACTGCATAGTTTTATTGAAATTTAAATAAAATTTACAGTGGTTCGTAGGATTTTTAAGGTACTTTTCTGGAACATTTGGTCAAGAAGTTAATAGGATATTGATCATGTTCGAAAGTTTGCATATTTATATCGCCTATGTTGCGTAGGCTATTAAAGAATTTTATGGTTTTTTTTTTATGTATTTGATAAAGTTAGTGATTTTTAGTGCTCTTCTGAATTGGGTGTTTCTGATGAACAGTGTTAATTTAGTTATCATATGGATACAGCAGCTTTGATAATTTTTGATATTTAAATTGATTTTGCAGCATATGCCCACAACGGACACGTATAGCTAATTACTGGTCACGTGACAGAAGTACAGAGAAGCATCTCGTTTTTGAGAGGCATTGTGGAATTTTAGCTAACTAGCGGATAAAGCTTACGACTTAAGCTCCAGAACTTTTCGTTTCCTTGTGTAATGTATTGTTTCCAATTGAGTTGTTTATTCAATATAACCTCAATGTATTTTTTCGACTGAGACCATGGTATTTGCGTATTGTCTAGTGTAGGGGGTGTTATGCTATTTCTTGTCTTTGTAAATAGAGCTGCATCAGATAGATCAACCTTAATTTTAATTTTCCAGGTGTCAAAGTAATTTTCAAGGATTTTTAAACGTTTATTAAATGCAAAGGTGACAGATTTTGGATTTTAAAACTGGAAAGGATGGTTGTATCATCAGTGTACGTGTTTGGATTTGTTAATGAGTAATTAGGGATGTTATTTAAGTAAATTACGAATATAAATAGTCCTAACAAAAATTCATGTGGAATGCCAGTATTTATACTACTAGGGAAGGAGAGAGTAATTTTTTTTTATTTTCACTTGAAAAGTTCTGCCATTAATGTATGAGTGTAGGAGATGTATGGGGTGGGGAGTGGAAAATGGTTTTTGATTTTTCGAAAATGGAACCCTCGAAGCACATGCAATCGAAATCTTTTTGAATATCTAGGAAAATGGCTGTAGTTTGCCTTTTATGAAAACCAAAAGTAACTAATTCTGTTCTGTTGAGCAAAGAATGCAATGTAGGTAATTTAGTGACGCCATATTGATTTTGTTTGAAGAAGTTGTTATCATTAATGAAGGTTTTAATTCTTGTAAGGATATTCAGTTAATTTACCTGAAGTATACAGGATAGGAATAAGTTTGTAAAATTCTGTAAAATACACATTTTTGCCAGATTTCAGAACGGGAAAGATTATAGATGTTTTCTAGTAAGTAGGAAAGTGTTTTGTTCTGAGTATAATATTAATTAGATAGGTAAAAATAAATATAATTTTAAGAGGAAAGATTTTGATCATTTCGCTAGTGACGCCATCCTTTACTGGAGCTTTTTTAGAATTAATATTTTTAATGAATTTAATAACTTCTAAAGGGAAGGAAGGGTTTATGGGGGTGTAAGTAATTGAATTTCTAAGGAAATTTTCAATAGTTTCATGCACTCTTGTATCAAAATTAAGTTAAAAATTGGTCAGTCTTTTATTATTTTGAAAATTTTGTTCGAGTGCAGTTGCGAGAGTCTCAAATTTTAAATCATCCACATAGAAGTTGTCTGTGGCTGTGTGGAGTATGAGAACTGGGCTACTTTGGTTTTGGAGAAATTGAGCTTTGTTCCAAAAGGAGTTAGTTATCTTGCGTATTGAGGGAAGAAAGTTGCTTTCACCCCACCTTCCGATTCCTGAGTGAATTTATGAATTTCTTATTTAACTGTGTGTTGAATTCTGTCAAGTTCAGTTTTTATAATTTGTTCAAGGGTTCTTTGAAATTGTTTTCTTCAATTATTTTTAACTTAATTAGTCTTTTGACATATTGGAGAATATAGGTTCTATTATTGTTTTTAATTGGGAGGGGAGCAGATTTGTGTGCAAGGTTTATTTGTGTCGTGAGTTTTGTAATTTTAGTTTCTAGGTCAGTGGGGATATTAATATTCGAAAAATTAAAAATATTAATGTTATTTAAATTTTGAGAAAATTTTGACCTGGTTGCGTAAGTAGCTTTGTTGGGTTCTTCATGATGAAGAATTAAATCAAATTCAAGGAAAACCGAGTATCATCTCTTGACAAGTCAGAGAAGGGGATTGATTTTTGTAGAGGTAATTGAATTCTTTTATAAGGGTAAGGTCAAGCGTAATTGTTGAGTAGCAACCAAAGCGAGTGTGAGTAGGGGGGATAAACTAACTATAAATTATGTTTGGCTGAAAATTTAACTAGGTTATTATCTCTGAATGAAATGTGTTGATAGTTCCAAGAATTATGTGTAGCGTTAAAATCAATAAAAATTATACAGTTATTACTTATTCTAATTAATTTTTTCTAGATCATTTGTGAAAAGGTTTTATCTGAAGAAGGATAGATGTCAATGGATATGATAGCCATTGGTGAATGATAAGTAGGATTAAGAATAATTGCAATGACTTCGACATATTGGAGAGGTGGGTTCGGCAGGCAGTTGTGAGAAAGAGTGTTTCTAACTAGGAACAATGTTCCATCTGAGGCTTGTTGCTGGGTGGGACGTTCATTTCTGTATGGAGTGTAGTCTGCTTCATAAGAATTTTGTTTAAGTCTCATATGTATTTCCTGAACTAAAATTACATTTGGGTAGTGCTTCTCTATAAAGTCTCGTAGCTTAGTAATACGAAACATTACTCCGTTGGCATTCCAGGAGCACAAACTGATGCTTATTGGCGGTCGACTAATTGTCGGACGCTTTATTTGGATCTTGGATAACCTCAAAAAAATTTTCTATCCATTTAGACAAAATTTTTGAATTTTTGGTAATATTTCAATAAGCCCTGACATGTTGTTTAAAATGCTAACTATAATTCTGAAGTCTAATCATATGGATAGGTCAAGTCCAAAGTTATCTTGGTTATTTTTGCTATTATTTTTGTTGTTGTTTTTAAACTTAGATTGTCTTTTCTTATTTATGGAGGGGTTAGTCCCGATAGAGATCTGAGCCTCAGCCTGAGCTGAAGTCTCTGGATGCTGAAGACAAATTTGTCATTGTGTTGAATTTGTGACTTTTGTTTTAGTGGCATAAGAGATGTTTTCTCTAAAATTATTTCTGTTGAAGTTTGAAGCTTTTTGTTTTGTCCCTTTTGGGTTTTTTGGATATTTGGGGTAATCTCCCCATGAAACACTATTATGTTTATGAGTTTCTCAGTTTATGTAAAACGGGTTCTCAACACGTTCTTTTATGTCATAGTACTTGATGAGATGCCTGTGCACCGAGGTGCCATACTGAAATTGTCAGAACTATCATGAAAGAAGTTGCATGAGCAACACTGGGTTCCTCCGTTTCTTCGATACGTTTCTATTCGGACAGTCATATAGCAAAGTATATCTAATCGAAAAATATTTTCTTCGCCTTGTTTCTTTGAAGAGTGATCAGGAAGATCCGTAATGGTAGCTTGGTGTGACGATTTGTAAGTTGAGCAACTTTGTTTGGGTTGAAGTCCCTCTCGATTAGTTTCTTCTCGATGTCCTCTGGTTTTGTATCTCTCGTTAAGCCCTTCACCATAATTTTCAAGGGCCTCTCTAGTTCAGGCTAAATGATGTAATAATGGAAGATTTGCCCTTCCAGATACTTGATGATTGCTCCATATTCTTCATGTTTTTTAAGGTATAGCTTTATATATTCGTCTGAGAGTCGGATTTTAAGCTGGGAAAATGGAATTTAAATTGTCTTCAATTTATCTCTGTAGTTCGATGTAATCTTTAACATTATTGGAGGAGAGAGGTTTCTCTTAGAAAGGTATTGGTATTATTTCCTTATTAGCAGCAGAGACCTCCTGTTGATCAGTTGTTGGAGCTTGTAATATATCTGATGTGGTAATAATATTATTATTTCATTACATATAGGTAGAAAATTTTTACTTTTTATGATTTTTTTTTTTTTTGTTAGACATCTATGAAGCCTTTACTATATCTTGTTCAATTTCCTTTCTCTTATGAGGTTTGATTTACGTCTAATCGGAGGATATTAGATATGGCAGCCGAATTTAGCACGAAGAGGAAATTTTTTAAACTTATCTTCCATATCTGTTCTGAAGTTGGTGTACTGGTTGTGGAGATTGCATGTTGAATGTAGACTACATCATCTGGACTGAACGCTGTATCTATCACCATGTTTTTGGTCAGTATGCTTAGATTTCTGGAACCGCTAAGGATCTGCCGTGTAGCCGGAGCTGATGCACGTTAAATCTTTTCGGAACCCTAAGTCCCCCTGTTGGTGAGGTGTGGAAGTTAGGAGAGGGTACCAGCTCAGGTGTCGTCCTCGTCGCTTGACCGGGGTTCAAAATTATGAGGTCCAACGCCAATAGCCCTCGTGTTGCTTCTAATGCGACGTTAATAAAAACTAAACTAAAAACTAGATTTCAGGTGAGGTTTGTGTATTTTCGAATTGTATTTTAGAGGTGTAGCCGTACATCGCAGTTGTTTTTGAGGTCTTCAGTGATGACGGATGTGGCTGGTCTCGAACCAGTTTCTTCGCCTAATTCCATATTTCTCGCTGATTTTATATCCTGTGTCGGTTTCATATTCAATCCAAAATCGAAATCCTAGAAAAGAAGTTGATGAGATAACTTACCCTCTGACTAATAGCACTGAAAAGGTCTTCAGGGGTATTACTTGTTTAATGATAGGTGCGATCAAAGAACACGTCTGTTCTTCACTGAGGCCAGCATCAGAAAAAAAGGATATTTTATTCTGATAGCTGCATGGATACAAATACTAATACCAGAAATGCTCATGCTGAATACTTGTAATTTGCATATAGAAATTAGTGGTTCTAATGTGCCATGTCATGGCATGGTGAAAAGGTGGCAAGTGGATTAAAGAGGGCAGCTACAAACTCATTGCTTTCAAAACAAACCTCAGATTTGGATCGATATTTTATAGAAGACAATCAATTGCGCTTTTGAGAGCTTCACTTTCTTATAAGGCTTATAAATGAAACTGTTTAGGCTTCAGTAGTCACAGAACTGAATCTTGAAATTTAGATACCATTTTATTAAAACGTATATTGTGAGACAGTGTATGTGTACTGGTCTAATTTTCATTAATTAATTTTCACTATGATTAGATCATCAGTTCCTTTCTTATAAATTTTCAAATATTTACCAGCTACCTCTGATGTCAAAAGAGTTTTTAATCTGATATCGTAGTATGTGATGTCCAAGCTTGGAATATTCCGGATATGGTCTCTTGTCTTATAGTGAGTGAAATATTCTTGAGGGTCTTCAAGTCTTCCTCATTATTATGATGTTGTCGAGAAACATTTCCTTTATGTGATGAAATTATTTAAAAAATAGATGGCATATTTTCTACAATTTCCTTGTAGATTGATCCTGAACTACTGTAAGTAACCAATTTATCTCGTGTAGCTATAATTAAACCATTAAATATATTTAAAATTCATACAACATGAGGTGAAAAATCAGAAATTTTCTGTTTCTTATTTTCTGAGGATGACAAAAAGTTAAGAATAGATTTTAAAAAGAAAATAACTCGACCTCTATATCACATTTTATTATTCACTCTGTTTTTCATTTTCTCATCCCTGAGTTAGCTACTAATATTATGAACTATATATTTAATTTTAGTTAGTAATAAGGATTTATTTTCGGTGATTATGGGCATAAAATTAGCAAAATTATTTCTAAATGCAATATAAAACACTACACATTATTGCTGCTAAATCTTCACAAATACTGGATAATCTCTTAAAGTTCGAAAATGATACAGAAAGACATAACACATAACATTTTTTTTACTTATTTTATAATATTTTCTTTCTTCAAACTTAAAGGAAAGATTTAAAAAAGTTTTTAAAAATGAATGTTATAAAATGGTGATTAATGAAACTATAATGATTTAATAGTCGATCTAGAAAAATTATAGTAAAGCCTTCATGACCCGTGGCTGATATGTTAAATTAGTTTCAATTTTTGTACATGTGAGGATCAAAACTGCTCGTACATTTAAAATGATAATGAATCTTCTCAAAACATTTTTGAAATGTTACAGTATTTATATTTATCCTCATTTTTAGAATGTTTCTTATTTTCACTTTTTTAAAATGCTCACTTATTCAGATCTTAAAGTCTATCACTTTCGTAATAATTCGAAAACTGAGTAAAGAAATAAGCAAGTGATAGAAACTATTAGTAAACATTAGATAAAGATTATTTTATAGTAGATAAGTTTATACTTATTTTCTGAAAAACATTTAAATACGTACATCTACATTCTTACTTGACCACTGTGATGCTCAAATATTAAAAACGTTATAGTGTATTACTTATAACTCATTTTTTAAAAAGAACGGCATGTCTTTATTTTTATAAATTAAATTTTTAAAAATACCTCTAAAAATTCTAAGAAATAGAAGTAAATTGTTTCTTATTTATTGCATTGACATTTAAATATTTCACCGTTATTTTTCAATTCAAACAATATTTTATGAATTCTGTTTACTTTTTGTGACCTCATCGAAGATTTCGAATTAAAAATGTTTATGTAATAAACTATTATATAAGAAAACTCCTCTGAAAGAATAAAGTAGCTATGAAATTAACTTTCACGTTTTTCGTAATTCTAGGAGTAAAAATCAGCAGCAGATTCTTGCATAATACTGAGAAACAGATGTTTTTGACTTACACGCGTATTTTCTTTGACAGCATTTCCGAGACTGATTGCCTCATGTGTCAGCTTTGTATATGGAACTTATCAGGTACAAATCTAATTCATATTATTTACGAAGGAAATTTATATAATCAATTACATGTGTACAAATATTTCTATCCTAACTTTCAAAATACATTAAGAATAAAAATTATAAAAATTTTAAAAAATGAGAAATAATAATTCTTAATGATATACAAATGTTTATTACGTGTAATTAAAATTGAATATGCCGATCATATGATACATATTATTAAATAGTACTTGTAAATAAACAAAAACTGTTTTACTTCTTCGTTAGCGTTTAAAAACTAGTAGTCTCTCGTATCAATATATAATTGTTATACATAGTCTAACTTACAATCAAAATGACTGAGAATTTAGCATAAGATTTCTTATAAACTGTATGATAAATTTATCCTAAAATTAGAACAAATAAAGGACAATTTATTTATTCTACGATTATTGTCCTTATGTCTCTTGGCTGGATGGAGTACTCTTTGCTGTAGAAATATTCGATAACAAAAGGTTTTCTACTAGTTATAAAGTTATTTAATGAAATTTTCAATACAAATTTATTATTATATAAGTGATATTAATTATAAATCGTCTTCAATGTCTAAGTTTCTTATGTTTAGTCACACGATGTATGTATGAAAATCTATATGTTAGCGATTCCTTCTTCATTTTACTCTTTTCAGAATAAAGTACTTATATATATATATATATATATATATATATATATATATATATATATTCTTATACAAACGCTTATGATATTTTTCTCGGATTAATTAAAAAATATTTTGTTCTAGATAGTTTTGTTAATTTCAAATGGATTTCGCTTAGGAAACATTTGAATTTCCGATTATCTATATCTACTTTGTTGTAGAGTCATTTGATGCGTAAAAAGTGCAAAAATGATTTTACAAGTATCAAAACATATCCTATTTTGAATTATGAGTAAGTGGCGTGAAAATTCTATACTGACCAGATTTCAAAAAATGAAGAACGTTGGTTCTGTTTTCAGAATTTCTGAATTATCTATATTAAAGATGGTAACATTGTACGCCCGTTATCTCATTATTCAACTCTACTGTCATCTTTCTTCACTATCAATAATAATTTGACTCCCATTGAAGATATGTTAGAGCAAAATAAAATATTTTATTAATAATCACTTGAAATTCTATAAAATCGCTCTCTCTCAAATCCCACTTAATTCGTCAATTCTAGATTATGCTCTAATAATGAAATTTGAGTGAATAACTTATTATGATTCAATGTACCAAATAACTTGTTCTGATTCAAACACTTCTTTCTAACAATCAGCTTTTATCTCAGAACTAACTAGAATTCGCTTCAATAATAATAATAAAAAAAATACTAACCAAGGTATTTAAATCCAAATTATAAATCTCTAGAAAAGCGTGAATAGGCTAACGACACGACACATAAATAATTCAAGTACAACTTAGGCAGCATGATATATTGATGACCTGACGTTTTCATTTATTTTATGCGTACATAGAAAAGTTAGTTTTGAAAAAGAAATTCCCATATCGCTTAAGTATCATGAGTTTATTTTTGAATTTCCAATGATCAAAGCCAATACTCTTAAAAGAAGTTTTTGACTAGATTTTATTGTAACACATCAATCAATAACTCCCGAGACTAACTGGTGAGGATATGCCTCGTAGCAAACCATTAACCAGGTCTTTTAGAGTACTAACCTTTTGTTTGAAACAAAATAAATTTTTAATGACTGACCAGAAACAGTTTCTAATTTATCGAGGTTGACAGTCGTTTTGTAGTTTTATGAAAATGAAAACTGAGTTTTCGTTTGATAAAACATTTGTTTTAATGGCAAAAACACTGCAAGTTGAAACAAATGATTGAAAATGTTACCGATTCCCTGTCCATCAAAAGCAACGATTTGTCGGTACTGTTTGAGCTATAATGTGGCATGTACCGATTACAACGACGTGAACGCCTTGGCAGACTGTGGGTTGCCACCGAAATGAGTGAAGACAAAATTGAATGAAAGATCGTAAAGTGGAAGCTCCTGAGACGTTGAGATGACAGATATCATACAGTGTATTTACTTGAAAAGGTTTTTAAAGAAGAAAAGGTTTTTCCATGGGTGCTACTGATGAACAAACAGCAACTGAGTTGATGATTCAGAAAGTTACTATCACATTACCGCAATAAAAAGATTTCTGCGAAAAAGAAAAACAAAAATTTAAAAAGATTGAAAAGTTGAACGATTGTAGAACAAATTCAAAGGCATTAACAAAAGGCAAGTTATGTTGATGAATAAAAAGTTTGCAAAAAGTTTCAATGTTAGTCTCGGTAAGTTATTGATTGATGTGTTAGATAATCAAATTCTAATCGACTGATCTTTTGAAAGACAGCATTAGTCACTTTAGGAAGGCATCATGAGAATAAAATGAATCACAATAAAATACCGACATAGAAACTCAACTTACTGTGAGCACCTGCACTTCTTTGCCATCGTCGAGGAGAGTTATATTTCTCCTGTATTTCTTGATCTTTCGATGCTGTTATTGTAGAACCTGCAGACGAGTGTTATAAGATAACCACCAATGGTTTGAGCCAAATAAGAAAAGTTGTTTAGCGAGACTGGAGAATAGTGATAAGAAATTTCAAAGCCATATCACTTGATTCCGCACTCGGGATGAATAAGAATGAATGGGTGACTTGTATTCATATTCACGCCATTGACTGGCATCAAGTAATTGTCCAGCACATGCAAGAGATTTCAGTGATTTTCTTGATCTTTTCCTTGTGGAAGAACAAGCGAGATGACTCACTGGCAGTCCAAAGAGACAGCATGTCCTTCCTGAAGATTTCACACCAGCTTTCTGGAGAAGGTGAGTAGATGCAAGCTACTTGCTTGGTCTATGGATCCTACTAATAGATCCATGCTTCAGCCAGACAAACAAACAAAATCCTCTTCCTTGATCCAAAGGTTTCAACACCTTTTTACTTTATTTTCTACTGAAAAGGAAATGCAATCGAACCTAGAATGAAATACCTTCGGTATTTGTAGTTATCTGTGATACTTTCACACACTGCCGCAAACAAGATCAACTAAGTGCATGATCATTTGGATGGTTGCTCTTCAATCTAATAGATAAATTGTCTTCGCTTAGGCACCATTGTACGTGAGTGATGGGCTCACTTGGATCGTCTCGTAGAGGAACAAGAAATAGTTTGAAAATTCCTTCTAACAAATATATCATAATGATTTTCCATAAATGTTTGCACTTAAATCATGGAGCTTAACTACAATTTTCAAACAAAGAACTTAATCAGCCACAGAGTCTTATCGTTCCATACTTATAAGTTAATACTAATCACGACTTCCTGAAACCAAACAAATCATCAATATCTGTACTTACAAAATTAAAAGACATAAGAATCCAAATAAATTACTATTTATATAGAAAGAGATATAAGAAAGAGTATATATATATATATATATATATATATATCATGGACGTCGAAAGAAACATCTGGATAGGCCACTGTTTACGATGGTAAAGGGAAAATTAAGAGTGCATTTCGCCAGTCTTTTCTTTTAACTATCTGAGACATCAGTCTAATTGAAGAATAAGGTTATGTAAGAGTTAAGTTAAAATAAAGGTTCTGTACGATATTCTGAGACCTGTTTTTCCAGAAATGTGTGAATGGTTTTCTAGATCCTTCATACTCATTGGTTATTGAAGTAAAAGTCCAAGATGATTCCATTAATTCTCTATACATCTTATCACTTGTTTGGTTAAAGGAGCATGTCATCTCTGTGGTGGCATTGCTGGAAAACCATTTATACTTGTGAATAAGCATTATCTTCTGGAAAAGGCCTGTTGTAATATTTGGAGATAGGCCTTTTTGAACTCATGTCGCACGCATATCTCTAATCTTTCAGTTAGTTATATCTAACTTCTAGGGTTGACAGAATACCATTCACTGTTTCCTCTATCTATCACAGCAGCAATTAGGTTGAGAATCATTCCTTGAGCAATAGAAGATTGAGAATATACACATAAAAAACCACGTTTAAAAACCCTCGTGCGTTTTTAGATAAAAAAAAAAAAAGCCTAGATTCATTGCTGAAAATGATAAGAGTCTTAATTCTTATTAATCCGGTTCCTCTTTCATAACATCATTTAAAATGAATGTGGAGGTAAACATGATGTTAATTATAGTGCACACTTAAGATGCGTCAAATCAGTATCCTTCTGTTTATTCTTTGAAATGATTCAGCTAAAGACAAGATTTTGTGAAGAATTTGTCATATTGTTTTTACATGGATAACATAAAAATAAAATTTTTGAAAATGTATGAGCTTGTCTATAGATCTGATGGTGTATCGGGTTGTCCGACATTTATTAACAGTTACTTTTGGCATGCGGCTCAACCTCAATCTATTCGTAATTTATTTCGTCAAAATAAAGTGTAATTCCTCTCAGTTAAGTCAAAATGATCTAGATGACTAGCTATTTAGAGAAATGTTCCAAACAACCCATTCATCTCAGAGTACCCCTTTTAAAATCTGTTAACTCGTTTTACTACATCATTGAGATGAGTGTAGAGATCGAGGATATCTCATCAAACATAAAAGATGAATACTTCATAAAAATTCGCTTATGAGATTCATTTGATAGTGGAAGTAAAGCTAATATATCTTAAGGTGGCAAAAAATGCGAGTGTCTTATTATATTACAATTGAAATAATTTATGCATCTCCATGTTAGAGAGTTTCAAGCCAAATGCTGGAAGACTTAGTACGTGTATCAAGGGATGCATTATTGTAAAGTTAAATTTTCATAGAGCTTGATAGTCGATTCATAACTACATTTAAGTTAGTCCAATAAAGTGTGACACGCTTTGTTAAGAAGAGGTCGGAATAAAAAAAATTCCCATTTCCTGTGAGTGTCGCACATACAGCAAGGGTGTGCACAGGAAATCCAAAAATAAATAAACTACTTTATTCATTTAAATTATAAACTGATATCGGACCTATACAAGAGTAAAATCATAAATAATATCACCTTTCTACTCTCTACAGAAAAAAAAAAAAAAGAAAAAAAAAGTTCAAAACTTCATTTATTTTTATTTTAATTCCGTTATTCCAATTTTCTAATGATTCCATTCAGACCATTATGCCATTGTTTATTTTCCCTAATTATTTACAACTGCTGTTTAAATATTTTAATGCTATTTATCTAATTTTCACTCTCTTAAAATTCTTAAAATTTCTGAAAAAATATTAACATTTTGTTCTCAGTAGAAATATAAGCAAATTGAATTTTAAACAGTTAAGAAGTTGTAACTAGTACACATAAATGCATCATATCCGTGTAATAATCTCCCTTGTATATATTTAATAAATGTACGTTATAAAAATAAGTAAATAAATTCATTAAATTTATTTTTAATTTAATGTGTGCAATTATAAACTTTATACATAATTACATTCATTGCAATAATTATTAAAAATTGGATTCTCTCCAAATAGTTTTGGGTTACACTCACGTCTCTACACCAATATCATTAAGAATTGGTCCGTACGCAAAAGTCTAGGCCACTAAATTCTATTTATAATTTATAAGTATCTCACTTTCGAAGGCAAAAGGAAATGCAGTTTAAATATTGTTGTGCCTATAAATTTCAAAACATATCTATATAATAGTGGATAAGTACTGTCCTGTGCGGAATACAAAAAAGTACTTCATTTAGTCCCATTATTAATATCATTTGCATCATTTAGTTACCTTTCTCAAAAACCAAAAGAAAAAAAAAGAGCTAAAACTTTTTTGGAAGCATTTTAAATACAAACAAATGTTAATTGGGGACAACAGATGAATTTCCTTTTGAAATTATGGTTATTACCCTTCAGCTATACTTTTTCATGTGCATGTTGAAAAACATTTATAAAACATTAATTTGACATTTTTAATGTGCTCATACTCAGCTTATGTAAATTTGGAGAGTGGATTTGCTTTGCATATGTGAATACAGTAACACCCACTAGCCATATATATATATATATATATATATATGAGTTTTTTATTCTTAAAAACTGTTACATAATATCAAAAAAAAAACTATATTTTAATACTAAAAAGAAATTTAAAAAACTTATATTTTATTTCATATTAAGCAAAATTGTATTTACGTATAATTTTTGAAATCAACATTGGTCTAACTTTCAACTCCTGCTTTCTAACTTTTCTTGTACTTAGAATGAAACCCGTGCAACTATTGTGATTACAGTTTATTTTAAATACATTTGTTACCAGCCCTCTGCTGTGAAATAAATTAAATAATATGTAAGGCAATGATTTTTTTTCCAAAATATTCTTCGATTGTGACCGCACTTAAGATTGTAACTTATTTGAAACACTTTAATTGATTTCTCAGTATTTACATCTCTATTTTATGTAATCATTTTCTGTTTTGATGCAAATTTTACCCTGTATCTAGTTAAATTTTACTCATTGAATTTTGCACTAAACTAATTTTTAATTACAAACGAAGGGCAATGTATTGCTACAGATAAATTAGGGATCAAGGAAGTTATAAATGAGCGATGCTCATTTTTAATTTACTTCTGATATTTATATTATTTTCATGCATGTTAAAATTTATTTTAATACGAAATTAAAAACTGTTTTTGATGAAAATTTAGAAAATATTAAATCACAAATACAAAACCAGTCGAAAGGCAAAATGTCATCTTAGAGAACAGGGAAGTTTCATTGAAAATCTATTCATCTTGAAAACAAATTAAAATTAAGATTCACATAATATTTAACATATCTTCTAAAAAGTAATACGTAAATTTTCAAAGGTTTGTGTCAAACAAAAAGAAAATCTTTGAAAATTTTAACTTTGTTTTTAAATTGCATTGTAATTATTGTTCACTAATCAACACACTGAAAAACACATTGATATATCACAACTTGATGAGACAAATAATATGATTACCTGATAATCCTTGTTAGATAAGTAAATATCAATAAAATATGTGTACATTAAGTTTATTACTTTTGGAAATTTTAAAATTACCTCTAAACTTGATTTTCAAATGAACAAGCACTAAATGTACTTCGATTTCAAAGATGAGTAATTTTGCTCCCTAAAGGAATGAAAAAATTTCAAGCAACAGTACAAAAAATTCTACGTAAAAATGCTCCGAATTTAGAGATAAGTTGCAGATTAGTGATACTGGTGGATTAAGATAAGATTCTTGTCTAAGTTTAAGGTCCTGACTCCTAAACAAATAGAATGGTGTCTGACACAATTGGCTGGATTCTTTTTTTTCCTTTTTAAGACAGTGTATGTGCGTGTAGAGGCGGGTTAATATTATTTGTATAGAATAAAAGTATTTATAATATCATGAAATTAAATTATAAAATTAATTTAGCTTAAGAGGAATTTCATTGATATCGTATCGATTTGCCAATAAATGAACTTCATTTTCTCATAGATGTAAGCATGTATGAAAAATGATCAAATGAACCATAAATTTGGCAGAATATACAAATGATTATTATATAAAGAACCCAAAAAAGAGTTTTCGTTAGATCTGAATACCGAATGTAAACAGTTAAGAAAATGTTACACAGTTCTACGGGAAAAGAATGTGAGTGAGTGAGTGAGTGAGTGAGTGAGTGAGTGAATGAATGTAAAGGTTATTGACGCAAGAGCCAGACGTGGCTATGCTGCGTCAAACAAGATTTAACACAAGAAAAAGAAAGAACAGAATAAAAAATAAATCATGTTTAGGATGGCATTGATATTAAATCTCTACCATGCACCTTTACGCGTTGCAGAAAAAAAAATTTCAAGTATGATTATGTTATAACCAATCTTTAATCATTCCTACAAAAGGCCTTCTCAATCAAAAGTCATTAGAATATGATATGAAGAAAGAAGTTACATATAACAGATATAAATAATCCTTTTTAAATCATGAAATTTTACCAAATACTTTTGATGTCATCTCCTCATTCAGATGAAGATGATTTACACTGAGAAAGAAAAATATTTCAATGTAATATCATTATTCTAAAAAGAAAAAAATTTTGATAATATTTGTTGATACTCTAGCCTATTGCAAAGTATAGCACAATGAATAGAAATAACTATAGACGAATTACCTTAGATTATTTACATGTAGTTTTAGTTCAATAATTTCAAAACGTAGAGAAGTATGAAGTAATTTGTTAGAGAATTTTTCAAGTTTTCTCTGCTTAAGTGTAAAAAGTACTTGAATCTTTACTAAATATATTTTTAGTTAGTTTGAAGAAACTTGCACAGTACCTGCACAATATTTTTTTTTATTCAGTAAATATATAAGGCCTTTTTTATTTTGGAAAACTTCTTTTAATTGAGAATCTCTTATGAAACACGCACCCATACAATATCAAAATGGCTTAAAGTTCCACAGAATAATCATCATGACTTTACACATTAATTACTGAAAATTTTTGGTTGATTTATATTTATTAATCTAATCAATGCGATTTTTTAAACATGTTTCAATATTCTATTTCTGATTAATGCGATACATCTTGTTCTATATTTATTTTTTCGTAACAGTTGTAATGATATTTTAAACTAATTGTGAAACAACGAGTATGAATTCGAGACATTACGGAATTTTCCTACATCACGTTTCCTTGAACCAAACAATCAATACTCCGTCAGTTTGCGTACAAAAGGGTATTTGCTCATATTTTATCAATGAGAAAATTTCGAAAGTGTAACCTCAGTATTGTCTTTGGTATAGTAAAATAAACAAAAAAAAAAAAAAAAAAAAAACGCGTTCCAGTAAAATAATAATTGTGGAAATCGCCCATAGTAACATGCATTGTCTGATTACCATTATACTAGAAACTTCATTGTAATATATGTACTTATGTAATGATATCACTTCCTCTTCATGTGAGGTGTCAAAAGTATTATGAATAAAATCAATCCTTAAATGTTTTATTCATAAATATTTAACTTCATATCAAACTGATCTGTCCAGTTTATAAGTTTCAATAAACATCCATTTTTTTAGAGAAGATTGTAGAACAATGCATAAATAATTTAAGGAATTATTCTTCTCATTACTGGAGCAACGAGCAATTCTGAACACATCTTAATTTTATGATAATTATCGCATTATATAAATGATTACTTTGTATTCTTAACCTTTTAATTACATCGTAGCATCGAAGTTCCAAAATCACAGATAAAACACCTTTTATTAATATTTATTTCTAACAAAAGTAATATTGTGTGAGTGACTTCTTTTCTTCTTGTTTTGTTTTTGAACAAGCATAATACAATGCATGTCTATAAAATGATTGTTAAAGAAAAGTGACACACACAAAACACAATTATGCTGAAATCTATGAGTTTAGATTCTTTTTGCGCTACTTCTCTGGGTTTTTTTTTGCGCTACATGCCTTTTTCAACTATCAAATAAAAAAAAAGTGTTTTTAGTTTACTTGCATAATTTTTTGTCAACTGATTTATAATATTAAACAACAACTGAAAAAGTGTGAAACCAAATTTCTCTTTGATATCATTTTTTTTTAAAAAAAACTTTTCTAACCTTACTCAAGAGTTGAATAAATAAAAATACGTCCACGTTGGTTACCCAGAAAATCCTCAGATGGAGTACGGTCATTAAGTACTAGTTTTCAAAAATGGTAAATTTTAATTGCGGTAGATGAAAGATTGTTTGTTGCGTTTTGAAAGATAGCTAAAGGAAAAATCAGTTGAAATTTCACGTCTTTATTTGAGAACAGGATCAGTTCATATATCTGTTCGTGATTTTTATTACTAAAGAAACACATTAACGTTTCTCAGTATCGTTTTCACGGATATTTATTTTTTGTAACTGAGATTCTTAAGTTATTATATTTGATGTTTTTCCGAAGACTTAATCACACCTATTTTATGATACAAATTGAAAATTTTATTTTTAAAATGTTTCTGTCATAACAGTACATCTATGAAAATTTATCCATTTCTACATACTAAAATGTAGTTGATTTTCAAAAGGTTTAGGATTGCCTGCTCAAGATTTTACTACGCTCTATTATTTCTTAATTTCTGCCATATATTAAGTATATTGACTTAAATCAAATGAATTTGTCTCAGGTATGTAAAAAAAATTATTGTTTCATGTTGTAAAGATGTTACATAAGTACTACTACATTAGAAATGTTATTGTACGAGAAATTTGGCTCACGTATCAACTCAAGAGAAAACTTTCGTTTGCAAAAAATACTTACAGCAAAAATAAAAAACACCTCAAACATCCTTTCATTATATAGTGTATTTCCTTATCAGCGACGGATTGTTAGAAAAGTTAATAATTGCCGTATCAGAAACACCGGTCAATAAAGTAAGTAACAACTTTTTTCCCTCTAAATAATAAAGTAAATAATAAATGTTAAACAGCTTATTTATCGTTCTCTCGAAAGTTATCAATATTATGGACTTGCCTCATCAGCATATGCAAGTCTTGCATTGTGTGAAGCTAAATAAACCTTTCATTTATCAGTTAATTCATTCATAAGCAATATCTCGATGATATACTGTAATTATACATGTCACACATATTGCACACATCCTCGTCATTAAAAAATGAAACATAAATAAATAAAAAAATGAAATTAGAGACATACATAACTGATTGAATTTAAAATCTTAGTTTTTTTAAGCAGTAAGTAATTTTACCAGTTTCGATTTTTTTATTATTATTACTGTCGTACGTTGAAAGACATTTATTAAATATTTTCCATTTCTGTGTTTAATTTTTTAGAGAAATAAAAATTTCTATGGTGATTTTTATTTCCTAGCAGAAAACGATAAAGTAGTGGAATACATAAAGCATCTTTATTCTAAAAATCCGATCGCTTTTTATCTTGGTTTAAGTCCATGACAGTTAAGGTTCTCGAAAAAAATGCAATTTAAGATTAAGGGGGGGGGAAGCGAACAATAGTGACGGTAAGCAAATTAATGCGAAAAAGTTGTCTTTATCACCTGTTCTGTTATCAGAGTTACTTTAACAGATATAAAAATCTAACATTTATCCCCTAGTTATTTTAAGAATAGGAAACACGGAAATAGAGAAGATCCGTAAAGTTGAGAAGACGGGAGGGGGAGGGCAATACATCATCAATACCATTTTCGATAGAGCTGGTTTCGCAAACTGGCCTTCTAACAAAAGCGTGTCAGGGTATTTGAGGGGCCCATAAGGAGGACATTTTCAGCATAGCCTAAAGGAACGAACAATTTATGTGACCTGTCTGGATATAAGCCATTGGGAGATTTTCGAAACGATACAATAAGTAAATGTAGGCAACACAAAAGTAATATTTCACTTGAACTCGAGTAAGGAGTTGATTTATAAGAAATTATTTTAAGCATATTTTTTTTCTGTGAGTGAAGTGCAAGATTGTTTCAAAAAATTCAAGCAATCCATTTTGAAATGATTGAGCAGGAATCTCAAAAGTTTCATATTATATTATTACTTAAAATTTCGCTATTTGTATTCGTATATAACAATTATAAAAAAAAAAAAAAAACCTTCTAACTAAATTCTGTTTACTTTTTTCCCTTACTTTGATTAAAAAAAACATACCCCTCTCTTTTTAATATTCATCAGAATTAAATTTGTTTCTTTAAATTTACCTCAAATGAAATTTTAAATTTTTCGGAGTGCATGCGGTATACAAATAGCTTTCATTTATTTATTTACTTTTTTATATGCTTAAATAATCTATTTTTATGCAACATATAAATTTTTTTTTCTTTATTCGTCACGAAGAATTTTATATTGAAAATATTTAAACTGCTAATCTTAAATATTAAGGGTGACAAGTTATATTTGAAAGAATATCTCATGTTGTTAGTATCGAGCTGGTTATTTAGGACTTGGCAGGGTGTTGTACTGTCTTTTAGTTTTACGTATACTGTCACATGTATCAAAACAAAATTTAAAAAAATTATACCAATGAAACTTTCTTTGAGAAATATACGTTAACTAAAAATACGGAAAGTGGCCATTTGGAAATAATTTTAAATTTATCTGAATGAATGTAAAATATTTTTCGTAAGTTGAAAAAATTCATATAATCAGCACAATTCACCAGTTCAATTTTTCTTTTATAAGAATCGATTCCTTCATAAACATAGATATCAAATGAAAAATAACCCTGTTTCTTATCGTTAAACAAAATACAATTGAAGTAATGATAAAATCTCTGTTTTTAGTCCTCACAACAGGTGATGATGCTAAAGCGCAAAATATATAAGGGTAACAAGAGCGAGTTTCAAATGAGAAGGGAAAAGATGCCTAGACAAAATATTGTCTAAGATCGAATCAGGCCTAAATACTTCTTAAAAATGAAGTAGCTTAAATGAAACTCTATGCTTTCCCACTTAGACTGAGTTATTATGTTTTGTATAGTCCAGAAACTTTTCGATTATTAGAACTCTTATTCCGTAAAAGAATACGAGCTATGCTTGAAACTTATATTTCGAAGAAAGGGAAAGTTGTTAATAAATCTTATCTTTACAACCATTATCTTTCTAAAACTGCTTCAACTAAGCATAGCTCTAAAAGAATATTTTAATTTAATACTTCGCTTTTTATTTTTATTTTACTTTAATAAAATAAAAGAAAAATACTAGTAGACTACAAATGTCTTTAAATTATGGTCAAATTATTTAATATTTTGAAATTTTATTTATTTATTTATTTTTGATATTCTGAAAGTAATGAGTTTTTTTTTTGTATTTATTTAATTATTTGAAAAGTTTATTTTTGTGTAACATTCATTGTAAGTTATCTGAAAACATTTTCTTCTTTCAAATTCAAGATGATGAAACTTGAATTATTTTTTGAAAAATAACAAAGTATACACGAAGTACGAGGAAATGAAAAATAGGTAATTGTTATCAGTTATAAAAATGACTACATTTTTTTACCTAATACTCAATAGTTTCTTCAGCATCATTAAGGTCATTGCACATAAAATAAATTATTGGATTCTAATACGGCTTACATGTTGGTGCCATCAACAGAAAATAAGTGCTCGATAATTTTTTCAGTTTGTTTCTTCAAAACTTGTAAATATTGAGAAATTGCTCATTGTTCAGAAGATTTGTTCTTGAATTAAAACTTAAAGTCCATAATACTGCTAGTAAATAATTATATACAAATAAAACACGCGCGCATTTCACCCACATTTACGTTTCGAAAAGTTAATATTTCTATAAAATGTCTCTCTCATTAAATTCAATTTCATACTCAACCGTTTGTTAC